>VDFB02086081.1:341466378-341495018 GCA_007258455.2 Sequoia sempervirens
CGATTTGGATCGGATGTCAGGAGTTGAATCGGATATCGATTTCGTCGGATATCCATTCCCTTTGGCAATAAGGGTGGTTAGCCTTTTGCTTGGGTGGAATGAGATTTACCTTTGAACAAATCGGATATCCGATCCAAATCGAATATCCGATTCCTAAAACTAAGTTTTCCCTCTGCCTCGGTAGTCACCCCAGCTCCAAAAAGTCAACTCACCATTTTCGCGTTTTTGAGTCGTAGAAACACGTATTTTTTCCTCCATTGCCACTTTTTGGCATACCATGATCCTGCACATGCCCGTAAGTGGCCAATCAGTGCTCGCCACATGGCACGCTGGCAGCACGACACATGGCCTCTCATCTCCAACAAAGGTTTTCAAATTTGTTTGTTTGTTAAAATGTTTGTTGGGGGGTTTGAACCCCCAACCTCGCACCACCCAATATAGCCCGTAGTCATTCCACCATATCTGTGCTCATTACTATGAATAGAGCGGGTATGATTTTGTTAAGAAGTGGACAGGAGGTTGAGATTCCCACGGGACGGCGGGATTTGAACCCGAATGTTCAGGTTACTAAAATGTTAAGTAGTCGTTCGGCCACTGAACTCAGTTAAGAATATGTGGCATCGGTTTTCTTTGTTGAAACCATAAACCGAATGCCCTCTAAAATTAAAAAAAACAACCTACCCTATTCAAAGAAATAAAACAAATAAATCAAAATCCATAGGATAAGTTAAGCCCGAAAATGAGAAAAGGGAAGGGCTCTAAAATATTGTAAAGGATTAATATAATCCTATTGGGTATTTAAGAGATTTTTATGTGTAAAATTGGGGGATTTAGTTGTTTTTAGGGGGATTTGGAGAATATTGTAAAATCATATGGTTTTATACCATATTGGGATTTTTTTTGTATAAAAGGGATGTAAGGTGAGAGTGGAGATTAAGTTTTTTTCAGGTGATGAAGTCTTGAAGCTGTGGTGACACGAAAGAGAGGTCTTGGGGAGATTCTTTGAGTCATTCTTGCACGTCAGAGCGTTGTTATGTTGCCGAAGTGCTTGGAGAATGGTTGTGGTGCTTTTGTAATTGATTTTTGGAGTTAATCGGATCAGTCTCTTTATTGGAGTGGACCCGGAGACATAGTCACATTTGTGACGAACTCCGTGATCAAACGCTGTTTGCACTTCTCTTCTTCTCTCTCTCGTATTCAGTTTCTCTTTTGAAGTTTTAATGCATAATTTGTTAATGTATGCATGAATTCAAATTTCGTAAACTTGGAATAATCATTGTAAAAGTTTAAGCATTCCATTCTGCAATTTAGTCTAGATCCTATACAGATCAAAATGATATTTCTAAGAAAATTGTGTCCATTATGTATCTTATATATATGTACCTCTCAGATGAATGAATCTTGTACTTTGTAGCATTCTTGTAAAGAAGTAAACGAATTGTTGTAATCTTGAATATATATATTTATTTTTGTTTATTATGTAATGGAAAAGTTAACATAGGAATGTTGTATTTATGATGCATATGAGTTTAAGTTAGTAGTAGATGTCATATATCTTTAGGTACCTATTTCATGGTGTTGATTAGGATTAGGTTCATATTGGCATAGTTTTAGATGAGGTTTATTTATAATTAATTTATGTTATCATATGTAATTTGATGTATGAGATTTAATTTACATTAAAAAAGATATATAAAGGCATGTAATTTGTGGACTTTTATGTTGATCCACTGGGTCCCTTAGCAGGGTGTTACAATTTTTAGGAAGGAGTGGAAAAGAATCTTTCTTTATCTAGTCTTTCACTTAAGAGAACTTAGAGGGGGTGTGTATGTATGAGGAGGTGATAAGTGTCACCACTTCATTTGTGAGGATTGGAATTGGATTCTATTTATCTTTCAATATTTTTTTCTTGTTTTGGGGTTCTTCTTTTAGGGTTGCAATTTTCGGTTCTTGCTTGAAGATTTTTTGTGAAAATGATTTTTAGAAAAAGCTTGGATCTCTTCTACAAATTTCTTCCTTGGAAATTTTGAGAGGTAGGATTCAAGATCTTTATGTGTGTTTTTATATGAAATTATTAAATATTGAAATGATTGTGGATAATTGTTTGAAGCATTTCTTGCACTTTTTGTGTTGTTTTTTAATTATGATGGGTTATTATGAGGATTGCTTTCTCCATTATTGAGAACTCCCCAAGAGTGAGGTTGAGAGAGGGAGAACCTCTCATGGGGAAGACTTCATCCTTAGAAAGTGGAGTTTGTGTATGAGTACCCATCTTTTTATTGGAGCATGGAGTTTTGGTATGAGTATCCATCTTGTTATTGAAGCATGAAGCTTGGGTATGAGTACCCATCTGATTATTGGAGTATGGTGTAGGGGATGTGGACTTTGGATGCTATGAGAAGGGAATATGTGAAGAGAAGTATTGAAAACTATTTATGACCTTTATATGTTTTTTTCCCATCGGATAGAGATGTTGCCTCATCTCCCCTTATGAATCTCGAGTAGATTCAATGTGTGTAATAATCCCTAGGTTGGGTGTAAATATGTGATTATTTGTGTCTAAATATTGATTGTGTGGCTATGTTTTTTACTATAACCCAATTCCTATGAAGACCTCCTAGCTCGAGGGTGACCAGTTTCTAGTCAAAGGTTAGGTGGTGAGCACCCCATTGTTCTTTAGAAGAAAATTTGTGTTTTGAGTAGATTTGTAGGTTTGAGGAAGTTGCAGATTGGGAAGTATCTATGTTTGTTGGTGAATGAGATTACCATTTCCATTCCAAATGTAATTTGATCTATTAGTGAATTGTAAAGTCAAGTATGATTGTTTTAAAATGTATGAGAAATTTCTTATAGATGTGTAAAGTCATATAAGAGTCAAAATATATGACAATAAATTTATCACAATATTCCCCTAATATGTACTTAAATAATCATAGAAATATAAATTAATGGGATCAAAGCGATATATAATTTTTATATTTTATAATAGAAATACACAAAATACACATATTTTTTTGTTACTATATGACATTCATTCTTCAAGTAGACTAGCAATTTGTGCAACCAATTAAGATATTTTTCATGTTCTAATAATTTCTACTAGTTTGATAAAATAATATCACCTCTTTATAAGTCTAAAATGAAGTGACACACATAATGGTGGTAATATGTGGCTATTATAAATTAATAAAGATAATTTTTTTGTATGAGTCCAAAGGATAAAAAAGCAAGAGTCAAGATCCATGACAGTAAATTTATCAAAATATTCCTTCAATATAACTTAAATAATCATAGCAATATAAATTTATAAATAGGGTCATAGTGATCTATAATTTTTATATTATATAGTAGAAATACACAAAATACACACTTATATACTTTTTACTTGAATTTCTCAACTGATGACTAAACTTGTATAGGTCTAAAAATTTCTTTGAAACTAAAAAAAATGTACAATTAAAAAGAATATAATTCAACGCAAGATTTTTATCCTAAAAAACCTTGAGATGGTTTAAAATTAGTTGATAGTGATAATTAATTATCTGCTTGAGATGGTACAATATTAGCTAATAGTGATAATTGATTGTCTACTTGATTATTACTAAGAAAAAATAAGTACAATGGATACAAAGTTTATCGATCCTTCTTATTTCCAATTTTTTTCTTTAGTTTTTGGATTCATCTTTTCTTCTTGTTTCTTCAACACTTAAAATTGATCTCATCGAATTCCCTTTCTAATTACTCCCACAATCACAAAAATAGGATTTCACAAGAAGAGGGCTTTTTCCTCTCTCAAATTTCTTCTCAAAATTAATAATGAGAAAAGAAAAACCCTTTTTTCTTATTTACCCTTTTTCTATTTCCAAATAAAATTTATTTTCTATTCATTTAAATTAAAATTCACTCAATCTTCCCCAAAAATTCAAATAACCATGTTAATCAATTCCTAATTAATAATCAACATTTAAATTCATATAATTTAAATCCATATAATCCTATATTCAATTAAATTTAAATAGAATAATTAAATCAAGCATAACCCACATTTCTCAACCCAAAGAATTTTTGCCAACTAAATAATAACTTAACTTCATTTCTATTTTAATTATACATTTTCCCTTTCCCAAAACACAAAAAATATTTTAATAACCAATATTGAAATAATTTAAATTCTTAATATTTCATTTATGAAAAACATGACATTTAAACCATTAATAATAAGATGTTTACTTTCATTCACAACATATAGGTATTTTGGAATAACTAATAACTCAAATTGGGATCAATACTGGTCAAATATGACACATACCATACTCAATTTGAGTATGATCGAGGAATAGATTGGGAGGCCTAATGTAGCATCTTTGAAATAACCATTGGTGGGGAATAACTCAGACTTGTGTACCTAGGTTGAGAAATAACCTTGTACCTATAACCTCTTAATGCACATCAAGGCTACCTACTCAATGTATATACAATCGAAGCACAACATAATCACCCAATGGGGTATAATAGCATAAAACATAAAAGTAACACCTATTATATAAATCATTCATTATGATTATCAATAATCAATTTCACATTTAATCACTATATAAATAATGCATATATCATTGAACTAAAGCATAATGATAAACCAACAATTTAAGAATCACATAGGCATATAAACATACAAAATGCCAACAATTGACATGTTGAGGAACCCCATCACAAACATGTGGTGGTTCATACACACCATTCAGAAAAAGAATACAACCAAAAGAAAAATCACAAGGAAATGATGAAGTTGAAACACCGATCTCACATCAACAAGCTACAAATAGGAAGGGAACTACATAATTAGTTGTCAATTTTTAGTGAGGGATTGACATTGCAAGGTTGGGGTGTCTTTGTATCTATTTAGAGTATAACTAGAGGGGTTAGCTAAAACATTGGCCTTCCTTAACTGTAGCTTGTAAGGGCTAACCAAACTAAGGGTAGTTGTTGAAAATTTGAATATAGGAAGAGTTGAGTAGGAAGAAGAGGATTATTGCAAAACTTGTAGCTAATTGGTATAGAGGGTGCAAAAAGAGCCATTAACTAGAACTATAAATCTATTTTTGTAATTATTTAACTTATTATTAATTTAAATGTGTGTGTCTATAAAAGAGACATTTTAGTAAAGTACACTAAATTTTTTATTAGAAATTATTAATATTTAATTTTTTAATTTAAAATCCCATCATTAAATCTATACTTCTAAGCACCTTATTTTAAATTGTAAAGCTTCTTCATTTTAGAGATTGTACTTCGTTATTATCAAAATATTCCTTATTTTAGAATCATTGTTTTAAAACACTTTATGTCAATCATTTATTAAAATCGTTTAATTAATTCATAAAAAAAAATTAAAAAAAAAAATTAATCACATTGACCACAATTTATTATTTATCCCATTAAGGATTTCCCAAAAGATTTTTTTGAAATCTTTTGATTTTTTAAGAGTGGGTACAAGAGACGATAGGAATCCCTTTAATAAATACAAGATTCAATCCAAAACAAGAAACAACATCAAAATATACAAACAAAACTAAATTAAAAAGGGCTAACATGCTATCTATATTCTAAAAGTATTTATTTTAAAATAATTGTCTATTTTTTGTTTTATTAAAAAGAAGAAAACGACAATATTTCTTTTATTCTCGTTTTTTTCATGTGTATTTCTAGAAAAGTGGTTTTTCTAGAAGTTTCAATTAGATTAATAAGTAATCAAATTTAATTAATTGTTTAATTATATGAAATTAAATAAAGTTATTTAATTGATTTAGTTTGTTAAATAATTAATTTTTTTCAGCATACAATGTCAAGGGGATAATGCACTAATAGAACAATGTTTTGATGATGCCAAGTATGAGTGTTCGATCAAATTTTGAAATGTAATCTTCATGTATCTACTATGTTATATAATAAAATATCTATAGACTTCATGTCTTTTACTGAAAAAAAAAATAGTTATTTGATTAAATTAGTTTATTTTATTTATTTCTTTAAAATATGAAATATTATAAAAGAATAAGTGTGTTATTTAATTATACCAAAATTAAGAAGAGTAATACAATTAAATTAGTATTAATTAAATAGAATAGTTAATTATTTTAAAATAATTTAAAATTTTCATAAATAAATTTTATCTAATTGTATGCATCAATTAACTTATATTTATTTTCTGCCTATGTAAAAACTTAAAATAAACAAAAAAAATTACATTTGAACAAGCATCATCCAGCACAAAAAAAATATATTTAAAGATTCAACCTTCCAAATAAAAAGCAAAGAAATCAAATAATCAATCATTCAAACAAACACTCGAACTATTTAACTCATCTACTTTAATTATGAAGACTATAATCAATATTATCATATATTTGTGCTAGGTTAAGGATAAACTTATCTAATGAAATCCTATGAAAGTTAAGAACTCCTACCATTTTTATTAAGAATGCATCTCTTATTGAAACCAATAACAAGATAATTATCATTTAAAATATGACAAAAAAAATAAAACAAGTAAATACTCATACAAAACAATAATCGTTATCTTCTATAAAACACTCATCACTCACATTCCTATCCATCCCTAGAGCTCCTTGATATTTTTTGAGATATTCTCTTCCACACATCATATACTTATTACTTCCATAAGAATATGTAAATATATTCAATCCCTTCACTATTGGATCATATATTTTCATACTTGTAGAAAAGAGTTGTCCTTTCTATCTAAATAGTATGAACAAGAAAGTGTACCTAAATCTGATGTATACATATTTTGGTGAACCCCACGTGAAGGAAAAATATTTTTTGATAATTCCTTCATTTTATTTTTTTTAAATAATTTATTTTTACCTTCTCCTCTACGGATGTATTCTATGTTACTTATGGCACCCTTGAATATGTCATGCCCCGTCTAAATAACCTAAGAATGTTGCAATAATGTTATAAAGGTGTAATAATTTTTTTTTTTAAAGTTTAATTATAAGTTAATTAATTGCATACATTCTTAGGTTAAGCGACGTTACACTACTTTGAGTTATCCATAAGTGACTAAAGTATTTCGCATTGCACATAATGAATAATAACATAAAGATAATCATTGCATAACATAGAAATTTCATTTGATACCATTCATTATAACATTAAGTACATACATGTTTTTTTTTCCATACATTGCATTTGTTATGATATTACAATACTCATCCATATGATGAGGTAGTTCAAATAATAATTACATTGATCACCTCTTATACAATTGAGGGTTGATTTCAAATACAAGATTACAATATACAATGATGAAAGTATACATAAGATCCAAGTGCAAGCTCTCCATCCATAGAGTTCTCGATGCCATGATCTAACTGGGGACCCAACGGAGTAAGGCGCACGTTCCACCCAACCATGTGGTACCCGTAGGTCCACCCCCCGTGCTAGGAGATAGTAATAAGGTTACCTAGACCTAATCTACTAACTCTAGACACTAGTACACAACAGACCATTGGTTACATTGCTTCCAGATTTAGACAATTGATTGAAAAACAAACACAAGGTTAACTGTTATTCTAGGTGGAGTGTCATCATAGCGATGCAAAGGTTACCCTAGTGTTTCTTCCTAGGTTCCGGCCCCCAATCCTTGGGTTACCCTGGTAACCTCTTACGAAACCCGGCCCCTATTGCATACTGTTGCAGAATCGAATGTCTTTTAAGGAAACAAGACACCGATTTGCCATTCCAGGCCTTCTCATCTTATACTCATGACTAAAGAAGCTCAAGAGTCATAAGAGAGGCAAAAACATCTTGTTAAGTTTTTTGAATCTAACTAGTGTGTTCTTTAGTTTTCACTGAGTTACTAATTATTTGTAAGTTACCCTGACACCACTTTGTGTGTCGGCCCTTACAAATAGCCACTCCCCTAGACATAACATGGGAATCTATGTTCTCTAACTGAGGTTTACAAAGAGTACATATAACCCAAATCAATATAAAGACCAATCACATTTAAACGAACAACTTTCAATGTTCTTAACACAGATGTCAACCTCCAAACAAAATCATGTACACAGTTTTTGTTTTACAAAAGAACTCAACTTTACATTCCCCAATTCTCACTCTTTAATTGATCTGGAAGACTTTAAAATAGAGAATTACATACTTTTCCAAATTGCCCAATTAAATTCACAACTGAAACAAATCAGAAAATTAAATATCTACCATTCAGATTTATTAAATCCAATCATTCAATGATTTAACAGGAAATGATAATTTATAAAGAAAATAGCATGATTTATCTCTAACATTTACTTTCACAATTTCACCAAACAATTTCCATCAAAATTTTCTATTTAAAACCTTCTCAATTTTCACACAGAAACGAAAACTAATATATATATATATATTTGTAAATAAACAATTACTTTATTTAAATTCTTATTTTAATCACAAAAGAATTTCTTCTTTTAATATTCATAAAGAAAATATTTAAATTAATTTATATATTAAATTTACATAATACATTATAATTATATATATATATATAATATATAATATATTATAAATATACTATATATAATATATATATATTATAATATATTATATAAAATGAATTTTTGTAAATTTCAAACTAAATCCATACAAATTTAAACTCCCACATATTATAAACTTTATTCATAAATTTAAAACGAAATTTTAAATGAACACAGGCGCACGACTCCCGGCCACCTCTCCCAGGGTTTGGGAGAGGGCGCAGCCCGTGCCAGGGCTGCGCCCAGCAGCCCGACGGCTGCTGTGCGCAGCCATGGCGGCTGCGCCACTGGCAAAGGGTGTGGGGAAGGGCTTCGGCCCTTTCCCACAGTCAAATTTTTTTTTTTATTTAAAAATTTCATTAAAATTTCTGCGGGTAACAATTCCGCGACTCGGATTTCGATCCGTATTTTCTTTAAAAAAAAATTAAATCACCTAATACACTAGTATGGCGATTTAATAAGAATTTACCAGGCATAAAAATATAAGATTTAGAAACCTATTGTATATAAATATATATATATATATATATATATATATATATATATATATATATATATATAAACATATATAAATATATATGTATATATACAAAAAAAAAATTAACAGTAAAAGAATAAAAATATAGTTATTATGATAATACACTCCACAAAATTTTCTACGGAAATTTACTGACTTAAACAAATATTTTTCCCAAAATTTCTTATAATAAAATTGAGAAATTAAACCATTTAACTGTTTATTTCCCAAAGAAATTTTCAATCAATACACAGCAAAATTCTTCACTAAAATATCATTCAATTTTTTTTAAAACAGGAAATTTCTTTCACAATTTCACAGAGATTTTCTTTCACTATTTTTCCCTAGTCTTGTTTTCTTGAAATTCGTATAGTTAACAAAAAGTTTTTACAAAAGAATTCAAAGAAAAACAAGAATAATAACCAGAGAAATACCTGATTTCTTGTGTTTGAAGATTTGGCTGATTTCCTGTTTGAAGATTTGGCTGTTGGAGTGTAACCTCTGCCTGTAGAATGCAAATCCTAAAAAACTTCTCCAATACAAACCCAAAATCCACAAGATATCCAACCAAACAAATCTACCAGGCAAGAAATCTTCTACAAATATACAACTTCAGAGGAAGTACAAATCCTCTCAGAAAATAATTTTTTTTTTACATAGCAAAAATTTTCGCAAAAGCTTTGATAATTTCCCGTGAGGAAATTGAACATCCTCTGTCAATTTTCCCGAGATCCACAATAACCTCCTCGTAACAAATTTTTAACAAACCAAATAAATGCCACTTGCACACTTGTCGAGAAGTTGCAAATATCTTCTCCACAACTTCTCCACAATTTTTGCCTTTCAATTATTTGCATGCAAAAATTTTAATTTTAAATTTTAAAACTCAATTCACATGCATTTTATTTTATTTTATTTTATTTATTTTTTAATTTCCAAATACAATTTAATTAATTTTCAAATGCAATATAAATTTCACACTTAATAATTTAATATAATTTATTTATTTATTTAATTAAAATAGTTTAACCTTTTTAAAATCAACTATTTAACCAAATAAGCTAATTAATGAATTAAATTATTAAGCAAGTAATTTCTACTACATTTAAACATTAATTAAATATCAATAATTAAAACACAATAACTAACATTAAAACATAAGCAAATTTACATTTTCAAAATAATTTAACCAAACAGAAAATACAAGACAAACCTATGACTCAGAACTGAAAACAAACAAGGCTAGGGTAAACCAGATTACTATCTCCCGATCAACGTATCTGTTGAGTCTTGACACGCTCAGACCTGATTACACAGGTGGAGTTGGTGTCATGTACCTGCAAATCCTGCAACTAAGCAAACAACATGCATACAAATATATATATATATAAAGCATTAAACAGACACACCGTGCGGAGAAAATCACAGATATCGCAGGGCACTCGCAAGCAAGTGATGCGATTCTGTTCTCCACACCAATACACTTCACAATAGACTGACGAAATAAATGTTGTTAGTCCATCATAAGCATGTACATATCATTAATCAACAGAAAATAAACATCTACACTATCTCAAATCATGTCTGAAATCAATAATCATCAAACAAAGTATCATAATGTCACAGAATAATCCACTATCGCTCAAAACCAGCGATCACAATATCCAACAAAACATCATAGGTCTATCAACATAAAAATATAGCAACAGAAAGCATAAGCATAAATGGAGGGGTACTACAGAATATTTTTAGATTTATAGAGCATTTTCGTATGGGTAGAAACTACAATTTTAATTTAGAGGGTCTTAATGAAAACCATGAGGAGAATCAATATTTAGTCTCTTAGGACTCTTCATGTGTTATCTATGTTTACTTTTTTCTAATTTTCAAGTGTCTATGTTGAATTTTAAAAAAAATCTAGAGAAGAATATGTATAGTTTTCTTGCATCAATGTTTCACCTTACTCTCCATGATCTATCATATAGAAAAAGATAAAAATGGTATACAATTGTAGAACCATTTCTTTAAACAAAAAATAAATAATTGACAAAAAAAAATCATAAGAAAACCCAAAGACAATTAAGATAGATATATATATTAGAAAAAGAGGTGTATATATGTTTATTTTATATAAGATTGTTTTTCTTCTGAAAATGAATTAATTTGACACTTCCATGTAATAATTTTATTTTATTTTGGAAAAAGTCAAATTTAATCTATAATAAGAAATCTCTCTAACCCCATTTCTCTCACATCTATTTAACAATCTAATTTTTGTTAACCAAAAGGATGCAATCAAATATTTTATAGATCCTTACACACCACTGTTTAATCCCTATAAAAACCCATCATTTCTTCCTACAGAATTCCTTGTTTATTTTCCCTGTACCTTTTCCTTGGATATAGTTACCATTGGTTAAAGGTTAAAGGAGAAAGAAAATTTATTTGCTTTTCCTAAGGACACCTTACTAGTCCATCAAAGTGTGGATTCTTTTTGTTGTTTTAGGTTAGAATATTATTTTATAATTATTTTAATTTATTTCTCAATTTATAAATTTATCTACGAAAGGGCGTTTTATTAAGGTATATTAATTTTTTTATTTTTATTTTTTATTTTTTATTTTTTTTAGACTGCAGGAATCGGGTAGCACGACCCCCTATAAACTGCAGTGCGCCTGGTAAACTTTTTTAACGTGACCGGCGGCGCTGGCGCGACACGCCCTCCGGTACCACGGGACGAGGGGAGACTAGAACTCGTGACCAACAGAGCCGCAACGGAATTACTTAGCCAACCGAGCTAGGGCCCCCGCCCTAGGTATATTAATTTTTATTAAGAATTATTTATATTTAATTTTTATTTAAAAATTTATGTCTTGAAATCTATACTTCTAAATATCTTGTTTTAAATTGAAAAGCTTCTTCATTTTATAAATTGTGTTTCAAATATCTCTAGTTATTGTTAAAATAGTTCTTATTTTAAATCATTTATTTAAAGTATTGTAGTACTTCATAAGAAATTAAAAATTAAAAAAAATCACATTTGTCATAATTTCTTCTTTATCTCATGATAGATTTCTCAAATGATTTTTTGAATCTTGTAAAAAAAATTTAGAGTGGGTAGAAGACAATAATAATCCCTTTAATACATATAGGATTCAATCAAAATCAAATAAACAACATCAAAACTTAAAAGAAAGGAAAAGAACCAAAATGTTATCTACATTCTAAAGATATTTATTTTTAAAATTGTATATTCTCTACTTTTTCAAAAAAAGAAAGAAAGAGACAATATTTGTTTTCTTCTCTTGTTCCTTCTCCTTGTGTTTCTAGAAAAATGACTTTTTCTAGAAGTTTCAATTAGATTTATAAATAATTAAATTTAATTAATTGTTTAACTATATTAATCAATTAAATTACTTTAATTGTTTTAGTGTGTCATATAATTAACTATTTTAGTTATTCAATTAAGTTAGTTGATTTTATTGTGGGTGGCTGGGAGGGAAGCTCTCCACAAACATAGTTGTGGAGAGCTAGAAAACGTGGTGAAGGAAACAATTTATCGGTTCAAGGTGTTAAATGTTGATGGCTTGCAATCTTCGAACAGGAAAATATAGGCAGCACATAAGTTTTGGGTATCATAATTGTTAAGCTAGTGTTTGATGTAAATTTTTCATTCTCTTGGCGATCTAGGAATAGAAAGTGAATAGATAGTTCTAGTTTCACATGGCTTGCCTCGGTGGCAGGCCTGGAATTTGATGGTCTATTTGACCGTTTTTTCAATTTTAGACTGTATATTACAGCTATAAAATTTATTAGACCGTATAGTTTGACTTGCTATATTTTATTAAACCGTAAAAAAAATTATAAGCAAAATATAATATAGTATTTTAACTTATAATATATATCATTTTATAATTTTTATTATAAAAAGATAAATTAAATTAGAATAAAATATAACTTTTTTGAATATTTTCTAAAACGAATTTAGAAACATTTGACATTTTTATAATAGTTATCATTTTTTTATATTAATATATGTGACTTATAATATTGTTATAAAAATATATATTAATTTAGAATCTTTTCAAAATAGAATATAATTATTTTTAACTTTTAAAATATATTTAACAAGATTTGTTTTTAATATGAACTGAGAAACCTTTGTTAATTGTTAATTATAACAGTAGATTTTTATATTTATTACTAATTTTTCAAGATATTGCATTTATAAAAGATTCTATATAAAAATTCATAAATTAAACAATTTTTTTGACAGGCATTTAAATGACCAAACCATCATAAAATTTTCATATGACAGATAGAGGTGACCGTCAAATTCCAGGCCTGTGAGTTAATCATGATTTAAGAGGATCAGGATTCTTGATCTGGGGTGGCATTATAATTATGAATTTACACACGCTCAAGGGATTTTGAATTATGCATATCACATATGAATGTTGGTGTTTCATTCATCACAATGCACATATTTGGCTTTTGTATGTTTGGCATGTGGAGATACTTGTATGCCTAACGTAGCTTTGGGACTCTCATAATTTGTGCCACTGGTTCAAATCCATTATCCTCTCGACATTTCTCATGGCAATGTTTATTATCAGGGTTTCTACGAGTGAAATTATATGTGGGGGAATGGATACGCCTGTTCATCTATTTGGTAGAAATTAGAAAATGGCATTTTCGGGTCATGTGACCATCCTTTGGAATTCCTAAAGAAGAAGTTTCATTTAACCCCTATGCAAGATTCTACTTGGATGCAGTATTTCAAAGTCTTTGTGCAGCAGCATGGCATGAAGTGATGGTTTGGCTTTTGAAGGGTGGAAAGTAAACCAGTATGTATTTTGTTCATTTGATCAATTTCATCAATTTGTGATCTGATTAATTAATTCATTAAAATAGAGTTATTAAAGTTAAAAGGTATTTTTGATAATTAGAAATAAATGCTTAATGGAATTGTGGTTTTGATAAATAAATAAATATTATTAAAATCTTTATTAAATTTAAATAAATTAAGTTTGTGTCTTAATATTGAATATTAAAAAAAAATCAAATTAATAAATAAATATTTTAAAATTGATTTATTATGTGCAAATATTGAAGTATGATTAAATTATAAAAATAGTTAGAATGAAGCAGTTATCGATAGTGGGAGATTAAATAAAATAATTAATTTAAAGAAGTGATGGCATGCTATAACGGATGGGGATGGAAGAGTAAATAAATTAGTTAATCTGCTCTTTGCTCAAATCTTTTCCCTTCCATGGGTCCTTTACATGCAAGGTGGATAAATTGTTGGCACGTAGAGAGGCTAAATGGGTGCCTCCTCCTACTAAATTTTTCAATTTAAATTATGATGGGGCTTCTAGGGGCAACCCTAGTAAATCAGGGGCTGGTGCAGTCTTAGTGGCCTCAAATGCAAACATTGTTAAAGTTGCCTATAAGACACTTCCTCCTAGCACCAATAATAAGGCTGAATTGGAGGCCTTGAGTTTGGGCTTGGATCTCGCAAGGGCTCTTCATATTGATTCCTTAACTATTGAAGGAAATTCAATGGTTATCTTCCATGCAATTACTAATCAAAAGACACAGGTTTGGCAATTATAGTATTTGTTAGATAAATTTCTCCTACAATTGAGTTGGTTCAATTCCCATTCTGTATCTCATGTTTATAGGGAAGCAAATTTTATGGTAGATTTTTTGGAAAATAAGGCAATAGATGAGCAACTTCAGTTTAAAGAGTTTCATAAAGAAGATCTTCCTCAAATGTTTTAATTTTGCCTCGTGGTTCTGCTGTTGGCCATGCTTTGTGTAACTGCATATTTTTTGGTAATTGTTATTGGTTGGTTTGTATTTCATGGGTAATGTGCTCCTAGGTTTATCTGTTCCATGTGTTGTGAAGATTGGAAAAATTATCTTCATGCCGTGCTTCATTAGATATGATTTTTCTGCTTCATATGGGTTTTTGCTTTCATTGTTTAGTATTCCTCAGAATTGTTGGAGATTTGGTCTGCTCCTTGGGTGTCTCTCACTATGCACATTTTATGGATATCATGCATTCTCCATTATGGGTTTTGTTTCAATTTGAGACTGCATATTCTCGTGGTATTATGATGGGCTATCTCCTTTATTGTGGGATCATGGGGATTTACTTGACTGGCTGGACGGGTTTTTTTCGTTTATACTTGGCAGTTTGTTGGTCATTGGGTTTCAATGGTTGTGCCATTGTAAATTATTGGCTTACTTTCATTTTGTTATGTCTCCCTTCTCTTCCCTGCAAGAAAATTTGAAGAGCATATTTTCCAATTTGATCTTCATCGCTTTGATTCACTTGTTTGGCCGCATGATGTTGGTTTTGCAATTGGCAGAGTTATTCAATATATCAGTTTATACTAGTCTGTGCCTGATCTATGCTCCAAATCTGGTTAATGTTGCCCGATAGTGGTTCTAAGGGTTTCAATTTTTCTTGGCACTTTCATGTGAGTGATTAAAATGGTAGATCATATGTCTATCTCGAGTTGTGCTCACTCTCTTATTGTTTTTGCCCCTTATATGGCAGTTTTATGGTATTCTTCATGTCAGTTGCTATTAGACTTTCAATTTGGATTTTGCTTTTATATTGGGCTTTAGCTACTCTTAATTCTTGCTGGGTTGTGGGAGTTGGCTCTCTCACCTTTTTGGCCAGTTTCTTATATATATCTATGGATCCTTGGTTTTGTTATTGCATCAGTAGTGCTGGCATTTTGTGCAGTATCAACTAGCTTTATGGTTCGCTCTGTGGGAAAATCCAAATGCTTCATCTGCTGAGATTTTATCTCTTTTCTTTACTATTATAATGGATGTTTGTGCTTCCTGATTTTCTATATGTTCAGGATCTCCGTGAAGCCTTAAATTTGTACAATTTAGATCATGATTCCTTTCCCATTGCAGGGTTTATTCATAAGAATGATTTTCTCTCTAATGGTTGTTTTGGAGATTTCCTTCTGGTTATCAAGTCAGGAATTACGTGTGACAACTTAGTGGAAACTTTCTCGGGGTGCAATCAACTTATGGATAAACTTCCTCCTGAGGTCCTGATTGCTAGTGTAAATTTATTTATGGCATTGCATTTTTTGCTCGATGAAGCTGCTAGGCCATACAACAATGCTACTTCTTTTCCTTTGAAGAAAAAAGTGAAACTCTCTTTGGATCATCTTTTGCCTTCATCATACTATGAAGCTAGATCCAGCTTGTCGGCTGATAAGGAAACATGATTTGTTCTAGTCTTTGGCACCAAGCTTTTGTATCTTGTAATGGGTCCTTATTTTGTGGGGGGCTTCTCTGGGGGGTTAAGTGATAAAGTCTATTTGATCACATTGTCTAGGGTTCCTTTGTGGTTTTGGTTGGGGTTCTTGGTGTCTTTTTTCTATTTTTTTCAAAGCTATAACCGAAGGTTTTCTTCCCTAGTTCTTTCCTACCGTATGCTCCTTTTGAACCAAGGCTTGTAAACTCATTCCTTATTAATAAAATGTTCAATGGCTTAGCCACTTTTTCTTTTTTTTAAAAGAAAGGGGTTTTCTTGTGAATCGTGGGAAAAAAAAAAATTAATCTTGCATTCCATCTTCTGGGAGTTTTCTTGTCCTTGGAGTTGTTTCTTCGGTTCTAGAAATAATTTCTAGGGGGTTCTTGAATTAGATTACTCGAGAGGTTGTTGGGGTTTTGTAGCATTTATTGAATCCGAAAGAAGCTGAAGCTGCAAAACTGAGAGGGCGAATCTCAACATCTATAGCTATGCTCTTCATTTTGTTTTAACCAGGTTCCTCTCTTGAGACTCTTGTTTTTGTTTGTTTGAAGCAAGCTAAAGCTAGATTATAATGTTGTAAAGAAATCAAAATATTCTCTCGTTTATTCAATTGAATTGGAAACCAACAGAGAGTAGTATTTGAATCTTTGGTGTGTGTGTTTTGCATTCTACATCCTTTTATTTGGACTTTCCCTACGATTCAATTTCTTTAGCTGGGTATCATGTTTGCAATATTATCAATTTCCTAGATTATGTTTTGGTATATTCCTCTGTTCTTATCATCTCTAGCTTTTGAAATTTGACACCATCTTTATCCTTTCCCTTATTGGAGATGAATTTAGATGGTGTGTGGCAATCTGAGCATACTCGAGGTTCTTAGTAACTCTAATGGCTTCCTGATAAATGATTTCCTTCTTCTCTTCTGTGGCTTTAAGTAAGATTCTTGAATCTGGAATTACCCCTGCTGCCTTCAGTGCACGTTGGTTCTATCTATCATATGTTAGTTCTTTAGCCCGTAACAATCTGATTCCAATCGGTATATACGTTTGGCATTTTATCAACTAGACTTAGGGCAACATATCTTTTCTCCCGTTGCAATCAGACTAAAATAACGGTTTATATCCATGTTGATTTAAGTCGTTGGGCTTCGCTTCGCCAAGCCACCACAGTCTAGGGTCTTAGAAATCATTTTCTTAAATGGTGTCTTTTCTTGGCCTTCGATTTAAATAAATCAATATCTCATATCTTTAATGTAAAAGCTTAGCATGCATATGGCTCGTTCTTAGAAATTTTTTACATGACTTGTTATTTCTTTTATGTTTCTTTCATTGGGGCAGTCAATAGGATATAATTCAGTGAAGTAATGTTAACTAGTTTTCAAATTGTTATTCATAACATACTTCTAGCAAAGCATCGAGCCTTAGTTGCATTCAGGCTTACCTTTGGTTTCACATTTTCCTACCAAAGATGTAACTATTTGAGTTTCCCTCACCACCGCTAAGCTAAGTTAGCCATTTCACCCTGCATTCAAATCTCCTTAATATTTCTTTTGATTTGATGGCCTAAGTTTGGTAGGCATCCTTATGTAAACATTAGTGAGGAGTGTTGATATAAAGATAAACTTCAATTTGAAACTTAAGACATGCATAGTGGGTAGCTGACGGCTGAGCTAAATAGGCCTATAATATTACCGATTCATGATATTATACACACATGTAATAGTCGATTATTCAATTTATCAAATTCACCTGTAATAGATACTTGTTCTTTGGTTATATATATATATAAGTGCATGTATATTATATCTTAATGCATATCTTTTGTATAATTTCTCTAATTGTTGTTATTAATAGTAGGCTGAAAGTTGGAATGTATTTGCTTTTTAAATCTATTTATATATGTGTATGTATGTATGTATGTATGTATGTATGTATGTATGTATGTATGTATATATATATATATATATATATATATATATATATATATATATATATATATATATATATATATATATATATATATATATGTGCATATATGTATATATATTCAAGGAATTAATATTGCATGAGAATGTGTAATTCGAATTGGGTGAATTAATAAATAAGAAAATTGGATAAATACTCTCGGTGTTGAATAATCACTTCTATTGCAAGTATTTAGTAAATAAATTAAATGTTCACTATGAGTTAATGGTTTTAAGATGTATTATATGTTGTTTATTAGATTGTAGGATGAATTATAGTATAAGCGAGCATTTAGAATAATTCAGAAATTAGTGAATGGATGAATTAGATAAAAAATTTAAAGATGCATTTCTCTTGTACTCAGTACTAGTTGATTCTCTATGGTGAATTAGTGGAATAGTAATTGATCTTGTAATTGGATATAGAATACAATAATTGTTGTGAAGATATTTTCTCTCTCAAAGTAATGTAGTTTGTTATTAATTTGGAACATTGTACTTGATTTTGAGATGGAAATGTTTTGGAGTGTTATTTTGGTCATTGCTCCTTGTGGGAATTAAGTGTGTGATTTTGGAATTTACGTGATTGTATGGCTTGTTTGACTATTTGAATTGAACACCATGTTGTTCATTGGAAATTGGGAGTGAATTTGATAATTGTTTGATAGTGGGGTGTTATTGTGTAAATTGTATTCATGATTGTTTATCAATTGTAAGTTTGTGGGGTATCATGTGAGGATAAAATTGAGGTCTCCCTTGGATGCCTTGTTGGTTGATTTTAATCTTGATCTTGAGGTTGATTTTGATTGTGAGATCATGTTATTGTTGCCACTTCGGTGGGGAAACCATTGTGTAGTGTTTTGATAGACTTCCAGAGGTTGGGGAAAAAGGGCTTCTTTACGATTGGTTTTCATGTTGGTTCTTTGTGAGCACTTGATTGGATACTTGGTTCATGATTATATGGGCTTGGTTTATGATTATGTGGGTTCTAGCCTTGCGTTGTGGTATTGTTATTTGTGGATACTTTCTGCAAGTTGGTGCATGCCTCGCTTTATGTGATATTACATGTGCTTTTATATGTTGTGCAAGTTGGCTTACCCAATTAAGTGGACTGTTGAGTTTTTTGTTTCTAGTAGGGTGAGTGGCTCTCAATGGGGGTCTGACACACAAAGTGGTAGGTCCAAGGTAACTCACTGAGAGTTTAATCAAGTGATAATCTAAAATGAATTAGGGGATTGGGTAGTTCACATTAATCAAGATAACGCCTCACTCATGGCTCAAGTGCTTATTTAGGATTGAGATGAGTGAGAAGGCCTGGAATGGCAAGATCAACTACCTGGTCTGACTGGAAGGTATGTTGATCCCGCATAGTTTGTATGGGGGTCTGGCGGCCGGTAGAGGTGTTCAGTGTAACCTAGGATGGGGGTCTGGTAGCCTAGGAAGGTTAAGCCAAGGTAACCCATAGCAAGCTATGCAATGACACTCCTCCCTATAACAACCTTGTATGCCTTTTTGTTTTCCCCTTGTTGTTCTTGTACCTCTGGAAGCAGTCATTTCTTTATGTTTTGATTGTGACTTTTATTTTTTGAAGTCATGTTAGCCCTCTTGTGTCACGCTACTATCTTCTTGTTTTTTTTTATGGTGGGACCTTATCGTTATCTCCTAGCACAAGGGGGTGGACCTTAGGGTTCCACATGGCTGGGTGGATCATGCCATGCACTCCATTGGTTTCCCTCACTATGTTCATGTTCGTGGTGACTACTCCTAGATATGAATACTTTTACACTTGTTCTAGTTCATGTGGAGTATCTTCATGTATTTTTATTATACTTTTGATGTACTCTCCTCACATGTCTATGATGAGAAATTGATGTTCAAATGTAATGATGTAATGATGTTAATGAATGATTGAACTCTCTTATGTAATGGACAATGTAAAATATGTTATTGTATATGTTAGTTAGATGTATTGGTTCTAAATGATATCTTTTGGTCACATGTTATGACTATTTCATAATGATTGTTCAACTAAATGTGATGATTACATGTAATTTCTTATTGTTGATGGAATTTGTTTAATGTAATGATTTTCAATTCTTGTTAGTTTAGTTAATGGGATTGTAGTAGCGTAACCTCGGAACCTTAAAGTACTTAGATTAGAGAACAAGCTATTGTTTTAATTACCATCTTGTGAATTTTGTACCTTCAAAAAAAAAATTATTCCATTTTTTAGGTGTTATTGTGTGTAGTCCTCTAGGGTTTCGTAGCAGGGCGTTACACATGGTATAAGAGCCTAGGTTCATACACTGGGAAATCTAGATATACATGAGCCCATTATGTTGTCCTAGTTGCGTATACTCTGGAGACAATGTTTGCTCCCTTCTATCATTCTCGCTTAGCAACCTGAGTTTTCTCTTTTGGTGGTGTTGGTCCAATGTTGTAGAAAATCGGTGGAAAGGATAGGACCCTCAGTGCAATGTGCAATGCACCGATATTCTTTATATCGGGGATGCATTATGGACCCTTGTGTAGCCTTGTGATGTATTCCCAGTGATGTGAATTTATGTGTATGTGAAGAATGTGTGTTGAATATAGAATTTTAGGTTTATGAAGTGATAAATTGTGTTTTCTTGCTTCTGAAAAGGTATGAAATCATGGTCTTTTGTTGAATATGTCATGAGATTTTGTGTTGAATAATGAATAAAGTGGAACATATTTTCTAAAAATGATGGATATTTAATGGAAAATGTGTGCCTTGAATGCATAATTATGTAGTGTTTTGTGAAAATGTGGCATTCTGATGTAGCAAATTAGCTTGGTGTCAAGTAGCGGATGGTTTACGAGATGATTTGATTACTGAGTGTTGTTTTCAGATGTAATACCCCTCATTTTGTTGATACTCTTCGATACTCTTATGTGTTGGTTTTGTACTTGGTTTGTGATGGTGATTAGTTCACCGAATTGGTTGTGTGTGGATTCATAGTTTGGTTGGTTTGCTACACTTGACATTACTTATGATGTTTGATGATACATTATGTGGTGATTACATTATTTGGTTATGCTATGGTTTTCTTTTATAATATATATGGTGATGATGAGATTCTATACTGCTATGGTTTCTGATGTGTTTGCTAGTGAGTCTTGGTGAAAGGACGGAGTGGCATCACTCGCTTGCAAGTGCCCTGCTACCCCGCGATTACCTTTGACAGTGTGTCTGCAATGAAGATTTACATGCTACTTGATGGTTGTTTCTATGCAGAATGCAGGTACAGGACACCGACTCCACCTATTTGACAGGTTTGAGTGTGTCTCATAAACCCAACGGGTATGATATTGAAAAAGGAATTGATAAGGAAGTGTCCCCATCCCAAGTCTATCACCTCGTTGTGAGTCTTTCGATATCATGGTTTTGACCTTGTCCTTATTTTCAGTATTGATTGTTGTTGATTATTTATTCTATTTGTGGATAGTTGTTATTTAATTTATCTTTATTTTATATGGGATTAATTAATGTTATTTTGTTGATATGATTAATTGTAGGTAATTGTAATTCAGTTAAATGTTGGATTTAAATATTGTAAATTAAAAGTTATTTAATTAATTAAAAGGTATAAATTAATTAATTTAAAAAAATAATATTTTATGATAATTGTAAATTATCTTTTTCAAAATTTTAATATTATAAAATCTAATGATAATATCATGTGAGGATAAATGTGAAAATAATGAATTTTTAATTAATTTGTGAGATAAGTGTGAGTTTTTAAAGCAAGAAAAGGAACCAATGCATGTGGTGGATTTTTTGAAAAAAAAAGAGCTTTATTTATTTTTCTTTATTTTATTGTGAGAGGAAGAAGTTTCTCTACACACAGAGGAATGGTTTTTGGTTTTGTTTGGGAAAGAAGAAGTAAGAAGGGTTAAAGAAAATATAGGTGTTTGCTTGTTTGTTAAAAATTGTTCTTTGTAAGGAAAAATATAATATTGATCCAAAAGTTAGCTGAAAGAAGGAATTGGAGAAGGAACTGCAGAGAAAGTCTATTTTCAAAAAAGGAAGAAGGGTTGTCGTGTGTGGATTCGACATCAAATGAAGGACTCTAGGTTCTTTCAATTTATTAATTCTTTTGTTTTGATAGTTCTGTAAGAGAAATGAAAATCATGTCTGCAATATTTGAAATTGATATCTATGTTTGAAAATAAACTAGCTTATCTATCTTAATATATTAAGATATATATATTATACGCCGAGAGATATCATTATCGACGTGTATTTTTTTTTTCTTTTTTGTTTTTCTTGAATTTAAAAAAATATAATGATATCTCTTGCGTATAATATATATATATATATCTTAATATATTAAGATAGATAAGCTAGTAGCAGTCGTGACATGCATAACACATTGAATAAATTAATATATTTAGGGTTATGATTAGAGTTAACATTTAGGATTAGGGTTTCTATCATGGTTACGGTTAGCATTAGGGTTAGGGTTTGGTTTAGATTTATTATTATGATTAGGGTTAGGGTTTAGTGTTAAGGTTGGGTTCATGGTCATAGTGTGTCTCAGGTTATCATATTTATATTTGGTCAGGGCTATATGGTTTGGGTTAGGGTTAGGGTCAAGGTTAGGATTAAGGTTAAGATTAGCATTAGGGTTAGGATTTGGTTTACGATTATGATTATGGCGAGGATTAGGGTTTAGACTTATGATTAGGATTATAGTTAGCATTGGGGTTTAGTGTTATACATTGAATAAATTAATATAATTAGGGTTATGATTAGGGTTAAAATTTAGGGTTACGATTTATATAATAGTTAGGGTTAACATTAGGGTTAAATTTTATATCATGGTCAAGGTTAGCATTAGATTTAGGGTTAACCATTTAATATTAGGGTTTAGAAGTTAGGTTTATGATTATGGTTAGGGTTAGGGTTTAGGTATAGGGTAAGGATTTATATTTGGTCAGGGCTATGGTTTGGGTTAGGGTTCTAGGGTCAAGGTTAGGATTAAGGTTAAGATTAGCATTAGGGTTAGGATTTGGTTTACGATTATGATTATGGTGAGGGTTAGGGTTTAGAATTATGATTAGGGTTATAGTTAGTGTTAGGGTTTAGTGTTATACATTGAATAAATTAATATAATTACCTGGTTATGATTACAATTAAAATTTAGGGTTACAATTTATATCACAGTTAGGGTTAGCATTAGGGTTAAAGTTTATATCATGGTCAGGGCTAAAATTAGATTTAGGGTTAACCATTTAGGATTAGGGTTTAGCATTTAGGTTTATGATTATGGTTAGGGTTAGGGTTTAGGCTTATGGTTGGAGTTATAGTTATAGTTAGGGTTTACTATTAAGGTAAGTGTTAGCATTAGGTTTATGGTTAGGGTTAGAATTTTATTTTATGGATAGGGTTAGAATTTTGTTTTATGGTTAGGATTATGTTTAGGGTTTAATTTAATGTTGGCTTCATCATAACCCTAACCCTAACCATAATTAATTTAATGTTGACTTCATCATAATCCTAACCCTAACCCTAATTATTTTAATGTTGGCTTCATCATAATCCTAACCCTAACCTTAACCCTAATTAAACTATCTTATATCTATTTGAACTTTAACCCTAATTGTTCCATAACCCCAACCCTAATCCTAATTTTATCTTTATGCCTAACCTTAATATTAGCACTAACCCAAACCCTAATCCTAATTCTATTTCTAACCCCTATCCTAATTCTATCTCTAACCCTAACACTAACCCTAATCCTAACCCTATCTCTAACCCTAATTGAACCCTAATAATAATAATTAGATTTGTAACCCTAATTGAACCCTAATACTAATTAAACCCTAACCTTAATACTAAATATAATCCTAACCCTAATTGAACTCTAACCTAAATCGTAATTGAACCCTAACCCCAACCTAATTTTGAGACTAATTAGACCCTAATCCTAACATAACACTAACCCTAACCCTAACCCTAACCCTATTTACACTCTAACCATAATAGAACCCTAAGCCTAATCATATCCCAAGATTTATGCTTGAATTCTAACCCTAACCATAATACTAATTGTCCCTCACCCTAATTGAACCATAACCCTAATTGAGTCCTAATTCAACCCTAATGAATCCTAATTCAATCATAACTAAACTTTATTTGAACCTGAAACCTTAATGAACTCTAATTGTAACCCTAATTAAACCCTAATTAAATTTAAGCCTGACTCTAATTGAATTGTAACCATAATTTAATAGTAACATTAACCATAAACATAACACTAATTGAAGCCTAACCCTAATTGAACTTTAACCAGAATCTTAACTAAACCCTAACCTTAACCATAAAATCTAAACAATTACCCAAATTGAACCTAAACCCTAACTCTAAACCCTAAACCTTAAGCCCAAACTTAATCCCTAGCCTGGCAGCCCGGTTAGTCTGGACCTGAAAGCCCTGGTGAGAGGCGTGGTCCTGGCCTAGCCCCAGCCCTGCTTGAAGCCTGGTGTGACAGCTGGCACATCCTGGGGCCACTGAGCCTAGGCAGCACTTCAGGCTCTGGCCCAGAGTTAGGCCAAGCCCTGGTGTGATTGGACGCACCCTGGTGAGCCCTGGCCCTAGGCTTGGTTGGACCTAATCTTAATCCTTCAGCCATGATTAGGCCGACCCTAACTCTGCTTGGACCACAGCCTAGGGTGAGAAAGTGGCCCTAATTGAGACACTAGCCCTGAGTATGATTGAGGCATGGTGAGACCCTAACGTTGAATTAGGCTATGGCCCTAAAGATGTATCATAAAGATATTAGCCTAGCCTAATCTAGCGTAGCCTAGCCTAGCACTAATTTGGACCCTAATCCCAGGCACATTTTTAGAGACCATAGCCATGGTTCAGCCTTGGCCTAGCTAGGCCAGCAGCCCTGGTGGATCCTAATTGAAGCCTATTTGAAGCCTTAATCAGTAATAAAGCCCTAGCCCCTGGCAGCGAAGTTTGGATCCTAGCCCTAACATGGCATGTGCTTTGTATCATGGGAGACCAGCCTAGCCTTGGCTTGTTTGGACCCTAGCACTAGCTCTAGCCTAATTGAGAATGTAATGAAGTGATACAACCCTAATTGAGACCCTGCCTAATTAGGCATGACCTGGTGGATCCCACAACCTAAGCCTGGTTGGACATCAGCATGGTGAGACCCTAGCCCTAATGCTTGCTCCTAATCTTGGCTGCACTAACCTAATTTAGCACTAACATTGATCCACAACCTTAATACTTTGCCCTAGCTCTAGCAGTGCTAGAATTTAGCCTATTTCAAATTAAGAAGCTCTATTTTCATGAGAGCCTATCATTATCTGTAACCTTAATGCCAATTTATGACACTAATTGGACAGCCAACCATGGCAACAGTGAGAACCTAATCCTAATTCAGAGTCTCATTCGATTAAGAGTGGAAATCCCTAACCTAATGTTAGCCCTAACATTGGTTCTGGCAGCAGTTAGGATTGAGAATCTGAATTAGGCCACTGGTGGACCATGGCCCTTGCCCTAATTAGGCAACCCAAGCCCTATGAATTGACCATGGTGGAACTATAATTATAATTGTACCCTAACCCTAATCTAACACTAACACTAACACTAATCATAATTCTAATTCTAACTCTAACCCTAACCCAAACCCTAATTGAACTCTAACCCTAATACTAACCTTACCTATAACCGTAACCCTAACCCCAATCTTTATCTTAGATCCCTAATTAGTGTTAAAATTTAGGTTTAGGGTTAGAGTTAGTGTTACAATTAGAATTAGTGTTAGTTTTAGAATTAGGTTTAGGGTTAATGTTACAATTAATGTTAGAGTTAGATTTAGGTTTAGGGTTAGGGTTAGAGATAGATTTAGAGTTAGGGTTGGAGATAGAAATAGTGTTAGTATAAAGGTTAGGATTAGGGTTAGAGTTAAGGTTATGATTAGAATTAATGTTAGTTTTAGGATTGGGGTTAGTGTTAGAGTTACAATTAGTGATAGAGTTAGGGTTCATATTATAGCTGAGGTTAGAGTTACAATTACAATTACTACTAAGGTTAGGGTTAGGGCTATATATAGAATTAGAACTTTAGGATTAGGGTTAGGGTTACAATTAGATCTATTGTGAGTGTTAGTGAGGGTTGGAGTTATAATTAGTGTTGGTTTTAGGTTTAGAGTTAGGGTTAGGGTAAGAGTTACTATAGGTGTTAGAGTTAGGTTTAGGGTTAGGGTTAAAATTAGAGTTAAGATTAGGGCTACAATTATAATTAGTGTTAGGATTAGGTTATGGTTAGGTTAAAATTTAGTAACCCTAATTAAATTCTAATAGAAGTATAACCCTAATTAAATCCTAAGCCTAACCCTAACCATGTGGAATAAGAGAAAAGGGAGAGAGTGAGTATCAATCCAAGGAATAAAGAAAGGGATATTTAATATAGGGGAAGGTCTAATACTTGATTGTATTGTTTATAATCAAGGCCAACAATATAAACCTATATTTTAGATATTGTAAGGAAACAATTGCCATTTCAGTTTATTGCTTAGTGTGTAGGAATGTGAAATGTGTATATGCCTAAGGTCTTAGGTTTCATATCTTTGTATTTTCTTGCTTGTGAGCCATAGTTTTTGAGACTATGTTGTTGTACATATGGGTAATAGTCCTTAGGGATTGGGTTATGCTCATCCTCCTACAATAAAAGGGAAAATTGTCATGCTTCCATATTATTGTGTGCGATTTGTTATACTACTTGATGGGACACCTATTCATATTGATTTCTTAGCAAGGTGATTGTTACAAAACTCCAACGAAGTTGAAGTTCTAAGTAAATTTTAATGATTAAATATTTTATGCCTTCTAGTTTGTTAAATTTATAACACTTATCTTTATTAATCCCATTTAAGGACGAAAAAATTGTAAGACTTGGAAGCTCATTTACTCTATGTATTGATAGACATTAATGTTTAGCAAACCACTACTTATTATGCTCTTTATCTTATTTTAAAATAGCATAACTATCTTCTTAATTAAAGTTAGCATGGTTATGATATACTTTAGATTATCATTCATCACTATCAAAAGAGTTTCCTTAATATCCTTGAGATTTATGTGAAATTTATATGTATTTCCTTAATCATATTTACGTGCTACATGGATTCTATTAATAAAAAATAGCTCTCTGAAACACATTTTCTATGATGTAATTCTTCAAATTTCTTGAAACACATTTTTTTATAATATTAGACACTCTAATTATTTCACTTTTATAATTTTAAAAACTTTATCTATTTCACTTAATATATATATTTTTTATACCAACTATGATATTGATGTTTATTGATGTTTAATTTAAGTGTATGCAAACTATGATTCTAATATACATATGTTCTATTTAAGTTCCAAATCTAAATTTCCTTAAAAAAATGATCTAATATACATTTTAACTTAAGTTGTATAATTTCTTGCAAGAGGAATCGGATATCATAGGAGCTGAAGCCTCTGGCAGACCGTGAGTCCTCCTCCTCCTTGCTTTGTTTCTCCTCCTTGATCACCAGACGATCGTCCTCAATGGATACCCTGACATCCTTCTTGGACAATCCTAGTATATCGAACCTTATTCTCAGCTCACTGTTGTCCTACATCATGTCCCATGAGGTTCGAACCCCCACCAGATTGTCTCTCATAGGCCTTGTGGACGAGAACATGAACGAGTCCTCGAACAGTCTGTCCATCGTGTCCACCATCTGCCTCATTGTTCTCATGGGAGACAATGGATCCATAAGACCTGCAAAACAAAACATCCCCCAAATACAAATATAAAATTTGAAATTTTTATATTATTGTTGTTCATTAGGTCAATTAAAGAAGAAACCAGTTGAAAAAATTCAAATTTGAAGAAACAAATATCATACTTCAGAAACCATTTAAGTCAGAGTTCATGTATTCAAAAACCAAGTAGAGAAGGGACTTTCCCGTTTTACTTTCATTTGCAGTATGGCATGCAAATGCAAAACTTTCCGCTAGCCAACAAATGGCTGTGCCCACCCATACCAGTGAAAATCAGTATAGAGTAATCAAACCTATCATGAGCTAACTGTTTCATGCTAATCATCACAATTTTTTTTTACTTTTTAAAAGACTTTTCTGCTCGGACAAGAGATGTGTCCCTGGATATTTAATAATCTGATTGACAGTACCAAGTATTGACAATTGATCAAATTTCATTTCAGGCTGTGCATCTCGTGGCCTTACCATCCACAATTTCTGTGCTTTGTGTAGCTTTAGCGTGATGGATAT
>VDFB02086081.1:341495118-341666511 GCA_007258455.2 Sequoia sempervirens
AATATAATATAATAATATTATATAATATGATTTCTTGGGGTTTTTTTTTATTATAACACAAATAACGAATATCTGTTTTGGTTCGGTATTACCAAACCAAAACGGATATTGTACTTTTTCCTACAAAAAAGTCAAAGGCATGAATTTCACATTTTTTGACGTATTAAAAATGCCCTTTTTTCACATCGCCACTTTTTGGACCCCCATGATCCATGCAATTTGTGAGGCCTTGCCCGAGCCTGTTCACAACAATGGTGGAATTTGTTGACCACATGGGTTGGTGGTGGTGGAGTTGGTTGCCTCGCTCAATGGGTACAAAATGGTGGAAACTTGTCATGCACCTCCACTGGTTGGAAAATTGGATGGTTTAACAAGTTTTGTCCTTTGCAATCTACACTATCTCATCCCCCTATTATTGTTGTAAGTTGTTTTTTCCATTGTCTTTTTTGTTGTTCCATACACATCTAACCACAAATATGTATTTTCATAGATTCAAATAAAATGTTGCTTTGTAGTAATATGATGTTGGCCTCGATGCAAGCATAGATGGACAAGGAGATATGAAGCCCATCTGTGGAACAATTTGTGCCTAAAAGACGCCCATAGTTGTAAGTATAATCAAGTTTTGTTTTATAAATTTATATTTTACTAACTTATACATTCACCCCTTTTGTTTTTGCAGAGCTAGATATCCTCCAGTAGATACCAAAGTTATACATTCACTCATTTTCTTTCTACATGGCTAGATACGTTCCAATACATACCAAAATCAATTTTGTTTATAAAGTTATTTATATGCATTGTATGCTTTGAAGGAAAACCTTTGCTATGTCTTTGATGTCTTCCTTTTAACGGTATCTTTGTATTTCATCTATGTAACACCCCTCCATTTTGTTCTTTTGATCGAATAGTGTTCGTTATGTATGTTTTGCTTTGTTAGCATTTTGGTTATAAACTTGATTACTATTGACCGCAAATTGTTAAGCGTTGTAAACATTATGTTTTGATGTGATGGCACTTTAATCAGATGTTATTATTATTTCATATTATGGATTAAATTAGCATGTATGTGAATTATTGATGTTTATGCTTTGATTATATTAGTGATGATTAGATGCGTCAGTTAGCGATATTGTATTCGTGAAGGGGACGGGATCACATCACTGCATGCGAGCGCCCTGTGATCCCGCGATTTTCTCTTCACGGTGTGTTTTAATATATATATGCATGTTTCGACACTCGTATTGTGTGCAGGATGCAGGTACAGGACATCGACTCGACCTGGTTCCACAGGTCTAAGCGTGTCCCTTGTCCAACAAAAAATGATTGGGAGATAGTAGCTAGGTTTTCTGTGTCGTGACATCACCCTAGCCATAGTGTGTCGTCGGGTTGTTAGTTGGGATAAGTTAATTTCTTGGTTGCCTCTTCCCTCCTTGCTTGTGTATTTAAATTTGCACAAAAAAAAAAATGGTGTTTGTTTTATTTAATTTCATTGTCAAAATAAATAAAGGAGTGCTCATTAATTAATTAGTTAGTTTAATTCAATCAATAAATATTCTAATCATGGATTAGATTTATTTATTGATAAATTAAATTAAAATGTTTTGTTAGCATTATTAAATTTTGAGATCAAATCAAAATAGAAATTGCCTTGCATTCCTTTTTGAAATAAAATTAAAAATGATTTTTAATGTAAATTGGTAAATTCAATTTTGTCGAAGAAAGAAAATTTAATTATCATTTGGGTTGCAAAAATAGATCTTTTTTTTAAATTAATATTGTGCAAATTACACTTGGAAATGGAAATTGTTTTATGAAATTGCAAAAATAAAATATCTTGTTTTAGCAATAAGTTTGGTGGGTGAGTCCATTTTAGGGGTTTGACAAATTTGGGGAAAAAATTTGCATAAGGTAATTCATTTTATTTTTGAATTTTAATTTGAATTTTGGGTGGAGAATTGGAAAATTGGAGAGCAAGCTTGGATGGGATTTTTGAAAAATTAGTGAAGGGAAGATTGAAAATTGGTAAAGCTGAATTGCAAAGCAAAGGAAAAACCTCCATTGAAAGACTTCAAGCTTGGAGAAAACACAAGGTTATTGTTTAAATTTTGTGCAATTTCTTTATTTTGAAAATGATTTAGAAGTTGTTCAAATTGTTAGAAGATTTAAAACTGTGAATGAAAGGAAAAACCCATCAAGAAATTGCATTCAAATCTTGAATCAAAAACTCTCAAGATAGTGTGAAAATTTAGAGATTAAACTTGGTATTATCAAGCTTTTCAACATAAATTTTTTGAACAACACATGGTGAATCCAAATGAAAATCTCTTGTAAAATTTCTATGTGTTTGAGAAGAGCTTCATTTAAATTTGGAAAAGAATGAGAAATCTTCATATAGCTAGGTTAAATCAGGTGTTTTCAATTATAATTTATTTTGTTTCTGAGAATGAGCATTTGCCCAATCTGGGTATGAAGAAATTCTGTATCTATGGTTCTTTCAATTGAAACTATGGATATATATTATATATATATGTGTATATATATATACCCAATTGTATAAATACATATATACATATATATATAAATATATTTATATTTAGTGAATTCATTTTTTAAACTTTATGAGAAAATAAATTCGTGATTTTTGGTATTCTGGTTTTTACCCAGAATCTTTTTTTTACCAGTCGAAAATTCTATCATTTCGAATGGCGAAATGGTTTTTTTTTCTATTGCTGTGCATAGTATACAGGCGGGTTTCAACCCCTGGCAGCCCCCATGGCTAGGGACGGTGGCCTGTGAAGGCAGCGCCGTCGCTGCCCTCACAGGTCGCAGCCCCCAGCAATGGTGGTTGTGTCCCTGTTAGGGCAGGGCGAGGCCCAAACCCTACTTTGACTTATGTGTTTTTTTTAAATATGTTTTTATTTTATTTTATTATATTTATTATATTTAATATATATAATATGAAATTTGGAAGTCAATGTTTTATTTTATCAATTAAAATATAATTTATATATATATTTTAATATATATGTTGTATATAATAATTTAAAATTATTTATATATAATATATCTATTATAATATATTTATATTATATTTTAATGTATGCTTAAGTGATTATCATTTATATTTAAATATTAATTATATATGTATTTTAAAATATATATGTATATATATTTGATTACATAGATATTTAAAATATATATATATATATTTATATTTAAATGTGAATTATTCTTTTTAAAAAGAGAAAAGGTATTTGTAAGGGATAGATGAAAATTTGTTTATGGAAAATCATTGTATATCAAAAGAAAGATTGATTTAATTTATTGTGTGTATTGCGTCAACAAGAATCAAACGAATAGTCAAACTCTTATGTGATTGTGCAAGAACATAGTTTATTTTATTTGATTAAGTGTACTAATGTGATGAATGATTGGATTTACGAAATCCTAATGTAGATTACCTTATATTGTTTGCAAGCCTCTTTTCGTCGTTGGGCGTCCATTCTTGTTGGAATTTGAGTCAGATTTTGTAAGTCTTCCAGATAGAACCGTCTACTATGTTTTGGGGTTGCTGTCATGTCGGTCGACCTTGTTTGCCTTGGGTAGTGCGTAATTGTGTCCAGTGTTGTACCCGGTTATCATGAACGGGCTATGTTGACTTCATGTCGTGATTAGGGATTCATTATCCCTAGGTTGCACTTGAGTACCCTTTGGTTGTGGTATAGTTCCACGTGTTGTCTTAGAGAAGTGGCTTACATTGAGGGCCGACACACAAAGTGGTGCCAGGAGATCTCAATGTAAGTTAGTTAATTCAGTGAAAACTTAAACCAATTGATTAGTGTAGGTGGTACCAACATTTAAAAAGATTAATTTTGCCTCGCTCATGGATGCAAGTGCTTGTATAGACTTGGGATGAGACGAGAAGGCCTGGAATGGCAAGATCATTATCTTGTCCCTTCGAAAGATAACTGATTCTGCATTGGTTTGCATGTGGGGCCGAGAGTCGTTAGAGGTTACCAAGATATCCCGAGATGGGGGCCGAGACCTAGGAAGACTTGCCAGGATATCCCATGTGACATTGTGATGACACTTCTCCTAAGTCAACAATATGTTTGTATTTGTGATGTGATCATTTACTTAAAATCTGGAAGCATTGTAACCTTTGTGTCATGTGATGTCATGTTCGTATCTTTTTTAGTTGAGTCATGTTGCCTATGTTTGGAGGTTGTTGGTCTTGACCTGAAATCCTTGTTACTATCTCCTAGCATGGGGGGTGAGCCTTAGGGTATCACTTGGTTGGGTGGAACGTGCACCTTACTCCGTTGTTGTTTTGGCTCTTGCTCATGTGGACGAGGCTTTCATATGGGAGAGCTCATGGAATCTAGTTGCTACCTTGGTTCTTTTATGTTAGTCATTCTTGTATTATTTTTACCCCTCATTGTTATCGAGGTGGAAATTGTAATTAAGCTATCATGTTATTGATTTACCTCATTCTGGGAATGAGTGATGTAATTGTAATTGTAAAACTTCTATTATTGGTAACCATGAAGGATCTCATGGTCTTAAATGAAAATCTCATGTATGGAATGTATGTGCTTTAATTATTTAAGTGAATGTTGTTATGTTTCATTTCATGCATGTTGTTTTAATTTGTGATTTAAATAATCTTTGTCTCGTAACCTTAGGGGATTGTTGGCTTTGTGTTGTAATCTTACATGTATTTGTAATTAAACAAAAAAAATAAAAATTGTGCATTTGTTTAGTAGTTTGCAACTTCCCTAGGTTGCATGGCCGACATTACAATCTACGAAATTGGTTCTCCTTTCAAATAAGACCTCTTATATATTCTCCTTTTCCTATATTTATCAACATTACAGACAAATTCGATCAATTATATGTGAAAATGAATGCTTTGAAACATAAATAATATATATATATATATATATATTGAAGACAAATAGAGTAATTGTATGAGAGGTATTGGAATAACACTTTTTTTTTGCTGAATACTATACACAACCATTCATCTTTCATGTATTGAGGGCACCAACACCACCATCACCAACCCACATAATTACCAAGCCCCATCTCGCCACAAAAAAAAAAACTTGGTCAAGTCCTCTCTGGTCTGGGCACCCAAGATGCTAACTAATTCATGATTGGACTAATGAAAATCATAGTCGAAACTTCAAGAAAATTCTTCCATATGCTTGACTACAATAACCATAGTGTATTCTATAGATTGTATTTGTCCATGTCTCTACAATTATCTTTTTAGCTTATGGGGAAAAAATATCTTTTACAGTTTCCCTATTTGTCTATAATATTTAGTGCCAAACAATGTAGCTTGAATTTTGAATTGACAGGCCAACTGTTACATAGATTACTTGTCTTATATCAATATGTTTCATGATATAGAGAAATTATAAAAGAACTCTTAGGAAAACACTTTAAGAAATTAGATATAAATGACAGATGATTTGTAGAATCAATTATTTAAACCCACTTGTTTATGATGATACCTATTTTCTCTATGTTATGGAAACAATTATATGATGCAATAATGTGTCCAAATTTTGTATAACACCACAAAACTAATTGGAAATTCGAGCTACATTGCTTGGTATTCAAAATTATGGACAAATGTTTTATGCAAAATACCCATGTAAAATGACTTGTAAATTCCACAACACAATAGTTTTAAAACTATCAAATCTGCTATAGAACAAACCCGAGGGTGACGGTCCTTACAATAGTCTAATACCAAACCAACACCGCAATGGATCTTTCAATAATGCAACTTAATCAATATATTTTATTTCCGTACAAACATAAAAACAATGACAATTAACAATTTTTTATATAAGGAGCTTCAAACAGATGAGGGAAAAAGAATATCATGCAACATATTGGTACAAGACAAGTAGTCTATGTAACAATTGTAAGAGGTATTAGGATAATACTTAATAATCAAATGTATGTTTTTCTTCAATGTTTTCCTAATATTTCTTTTATAATTTACCTATTTCTCTATAATATTTACTATTGTGAAAGTATACTCCAAAATATGCAAGAAAATATATTGATTCAATTGCATTACCAAAAGAGCCATTGTGGCATTATGAATATGTTACACATACTCCACAATTAAATGCTCTATTCTTAACATCTCAATGCTACATCACTAAATACTATGGCTATATTGTAATGATTCTCTCACAACATAGAAAATACTTATACATGTTATTTTAAACTCTATTTAAAATCACAGACTAGATAAATACAAATAAATATAGTATATAGATCTATTTAGATATACATATGTATATATAAATTGTTGTTGCATTCTCAAATGAGCTAGAGTGCTCTTTGTGCATATATGGATATGTATATCTACCTATATGTATATTTCTATATATGAATCAGGCAATTGAATACATATATATATGTGCATATGTATCTATCTATTTTTAGGGAACTCAATACAATTCTACTTTTTGTGTATAATATTTAGTACCAAACATGTGTTATTCTAATACCTATTATACAATTCCTCTATTTATCTTCAATATCTACTACCAAACAATGTAGCTCGAACCTTATATCAATATGTTTCATGATATTCTTTTTCCCTCATCTATTTCAAGCTCCTTGGAACAAAATACTCAAGGCTACTTATGACAACCATAGAGCTCCCTACCTACATACGCTGGTGGTGGTGTATTTGGTTGCCTCAATATGTAGAAGCACATGGCAAGTGTTTTCCTGTGCAACCAATTTTGATTAGATAAGGAAACTCTTACATAGACTACTTATGTTGTATGAATATGTTTCATGTGGGTTTTGATCATCTATCATTTATCTCTAATTATTGAAGTGTTCTCCTAATAGTTCTTTTGCATTTTTTTTATTTTATCTGGTAGCTTGAATTTTGAATTGAGAAGCCAATTGTTGCATAGATTGCTTGTTTTGTATCAATATATTTTATGATATTATTTTTCCCCAAACCCCCAAATCAAAATTTGCATTATGTATTAGGAGGCAGTCTATGTAATAATTGTCCTCTCAATTCAATGACCATTTTTACTATATTCTTCCTTAGATTGCAGTTGTATTTTTAATATAGATAGATTTAAACTCATATTCTAAGGTTAGATGGACCTTTCTGCTTATTGTACATTGTTTTATACATTCCATCTATCCATCTTCTTCTAATTTTCTTCAAACCCCATTATTCTAATTCTTTACCAGGATATTTGTTTTAAGTCAACTTGTCAGACCAAAAAAAAAACACTACAATATTACACAACTTGTTTCAAAACACCTGCCCTTTCACAAGTTTGTTATTGTGTGGTATATGATATAAGCCTATGAGATTTTCCATAGACCTTACCTAATTTTTTGCTTGATGGTTTGGCTAGAGCCCATGAGGCTTCATGATGCCAATGGGTATGTGTAGGATCATCATGGAAAAAATAGGCCCTTAAGTGGCAAAAATTTCAAAAAAATCAGAGTTAGGCAACTTGAAATAAAAATTTGAATAAGTTATATATATGATTTCAAAAATATGTAAGAATAGAATCTATAGCAAATTGAATGTAGTTTCTAAACTACTAGGTTTATTTAAAAAAACTATTTGGTGAAATTTGAAATTTCAATGCAGAATAATTTAAATTTCGGGAGAAAATAAGTGTCTGCTAACCACTATGTATTATTTTTTATAATATTTTAGATATAAGTAGAGGACTCATGTCCGATGTGATGCATATTTTTTTGTATTTTTCCAAGTAAATAATTAATTATGATTTTTTATTACAACTTTTAAAAATATCAAACTCATGTCCTACTCACCTTAACTCATAAAATCATGAAATTCATTTTTTCTTTTTTTAATCTATAGTATGCAAAGCATAGAATGTGACACATATTTTGATTCAAAAATGTGATACCATTTGAGAGCTATAGATGTTTTTCAATCAGCCTATCAATCAGACTTTAGTCGTAATTCAAATGAAAATGAATAATTAATTATTAAATTCAAAGTAAAGCATAATTTATATTGGTGGAAAGCTGAGAATAACCTTTAAAAACCATTTTTTGTTTCATCAATTTTGGGTAAAAAAATAGTTGTCAGCCACATACCCATCATATTACCACTTTTTGGCCCATCATGATCCTGCATACCCCAATATGGTAGGAGGCAGATGGGTTTACGTGATTATGGATAAAACGACTCATTTGTCATGTGCTTCTCGAGAACAAATAATTTGATTGCATCATTTTATCAAAGACACATGACAATGTAAGGCCCCACCTTGCATGTGATTAGTAAAGACCTAATATGTTTTATGTGATCCTAAATAGATGGTAAGATGTATTATGGATGACAAATAGTGTGATTATTTGATAATATTCTTGCTTATGCTACCGTGAATGTAAGACCTCGTTTCGTATCCCCCATTTTATTTCAATCAAACAATTAGTTAGATAATGATTATGATGAGATGAATGATGAAACTCTTTTTAGGATTCATGGGCATTAACCTTGATTTAATTATGATAGAAGCACATATGAATTGTTGGATATAACTTGAAAGAGATGGGTTATTTGGCATATTAAATTTTGGTAAATGGTTCATCGTTAATGTTATAGGAGTTTAAAATGAATTACTAAGGTGGTAAACAAAATGATGGAGTGACTATATTCTTGTATGGGAGTAAGTGTATATTTCCTTGGATTATAATAAAAATTGAATCTAGGTTCATTTGATGTATTAATGAGTAAATAGTTCATGAGTGAAAATTATGTGAATTGGATTAGCTAATAATATGAAGAGATATATGATCTAACCATGCTGACCTTGGTAATGTGTGGAATTGAATATGCAAATAGGAGGATGGATAAATATTGGAATCAAATCAAATATATCTTTGGGAAGTTCTAAGTGTAGCCCTATTGGACTTAGAAGGGTTTGAGGTTATATTTTTGTTTGGGTGATTATGTTTGAGTAGAATCCAATTGTAGACATGTGATGTGAGTTTGGTTGGGGTTGGAACCCTTGGTCATGATCAAAATTCGTATGGATTCTTTTGTGGGTTTTAAAAAGGGATTATTGAGTCAATTTCCTTGGTTTTTGAACAAGAATAGACCCCTAGGACCTATACCTATGGGTTTGGAACCTTTTTGACATGTGAACTTGTCCTTGGAGTGTGAAAGGACCCCTCAAAAAATCCACATTCATGAATGTGACGAATTCAAAAAGTGTTGGGGCTTGGGAAAAGTGACTTGTCACTCTCAACTTCCCACTTCCCAAAAGTTGTTGGAATTGGCACAAGACTCACACATGTGTGAGCACTTGTGGGAAAGAGTGTAGGTTTGTAGAATCCCTTTATATCTCAAGAAGATGTAAGATTTGGGCATTGCCCACTTCTCCTCTTGGAGAACTTGTGAAGTGAAGAAAAGGAGGGAGTCAAGGATGGAAGAATAGGAGTTCAAAGGAGAGCAGCTTGTAGAGAGATAAGTTTTTTTCCATTTCCTATTCTTAGTATTGGTAGAGATAGCTTGATCTATGCATTGAATCATAAGTAAGATTGTTTAAGGGATATATTAGAGTAATGTGTTGTATAATGAGCAATCTTGTTATAGCACTAAGCTCTCACCATTGAATTACAATGGTGTATAATGTATTACTTGCTCAGGGGTATGGCTAGAGCCCACGAGGCTCCATGACGCCATTATGGTAGGGTGGAGAGCAAGTTTGTAGTATTTGAAATTGTACTCATTTTATTTTCAAGTATTATTGTAAAATGAAAATCTAGTACATTGTTGAATGAATAAAAGAATATGGAAAAGAGCAAGCTTCATTCTTTTTGTTTTTAAATATTGTTGTAATGATGAAGACTAGTGTATTGTTGTAAAATGGAATAACGTAAAGAGGAAGGTTTATTTTATGTGTGTTTGGGTTATTAGTTCCTCGATTCTATTTGCAATAGAGAAAGCCTTATTTATTTGTGTGCTATGCATGTTATCCTTAAGTATCGTTTGTAATATTGAAGAGCTAAGTATTTTGTTGTAAAATGAAAGAATGGAAGAAAAAAAGTAAGGGATATTTTATTATCAAGTTGTCTCTAAATGTGTTATATCTAGTATTGAAAGCTTTTGTAGCTTGCATGAAAACTTGCATGAAAATAAGTGTGATGGAAAAGAGAGGCTATAATTGATATTTATGTATCTTTAAATTATATGTTTTGAAAGAAATTTTTTAATTTAAGTCACCATGACGATGAGAACTGGTTGCTATCTCTCTACTTTTGAAAGAGTACATATCCATATTAAAAAAAAAAAAAAACAAATGGCTAGGGATGCATTAACTATGTTAGTTTCATAAGATTGAAATTTGTAGTGAAATATTTTCCCTTAAAATATATTACTTGGGTATTAAGAGAGTTTTAAATGCATGTTTGTAGTAGAAGATGTATTTATTTACATGATCTCTTAAACGTGAGGAATACAGTAGAAAAAGAAAAGGGTATGCCATAGAGTGAAGCAAAAGAATAAATAAATAAATTCATGGGTCTGTAAACAAAAGCAGAATTATAAATTCATAATAAGAAAAATTTCAGAAATGTCACTAAATAAATAAAGGGATGCATAGGTACATGATACTTTAAATATTATTCAGATAACCTCTTTAAATACACTCACAAATTCCATAATACTGCTTGATAAATACACAGATATGAGATGTTATCCAATAATACACACAAACTTGTGCAATAAATAATTTCATTATAAAATTTCTCATATATATATATATATATATATATATATATATATATATATATATATATATATATAATTTGTATGTGTAAATAAAATAGTAAATATTACAATAGGTAATACTATTTAATACTTAAACAAAAAGTAGCTGGGTATAAACTAATATGTTTTGACTGTAATCCCTCTTTTATTACAGAGATATCAGTGCATGTATGCAGACACATACATTTATGGTTTGGCCCCTGCCCCCTTCAGTGGCCTCTATTCAACCATGGCATCTCAAACCTACTAATATGTATATGTATATAAAGTATGTATTTGCATAATAATAATACTAAAATAAATAAATAAAATCAAACTTGCAGTTGTTACTGAGAACATCCCTATGGCAACAGGGAGCAAAATGATAAGTCAATCAAATAGCAAAACAAAAGGGTAAATAGTGAATACAATATCTCAACCATAAATCGTTGCAGTGCTCAACACCTATTCCTGTAAACTCAAATGAATACCTGTAGTTTTGGGTTGAAGCAAAAAAAAATGCAGCTGTGGTGCCTTATCGTCGCACATGCTTTACCCTTCCTGTAAAGACAAAAGAAATAATTAAAAAAATATCATGGCTGCTTTTCTTAGCTGCGCCAGAACATGAGGAAATGAAGATATCTTTAGGGCGATAAAATTAGGGCATCGCCTCATGCCAACGGGAAAAAACAATTAAGTTAGGTGCCCAAGATTCTTTTCAAATTGGATGTCAAAATGTATTAAATCCGTTGAAGAGTTACCTTGTTGCGAGTACATATTTCGCTAAAAAAAAAATTTATATACTTATTCGCCCACCCACGTCATTGAAAGTTGGGTATGATTCTAGTTTTAATAATTTGTGCATACCCTATCTTAGTGATCCGGTCCTCTACGTGGAAGAGAGGAATGAACGGGAGAAGCATGGTAGTTAGTTTAACTGGTGCCATAAAAGTAGGTTAAATTGTAAAGTCATCTTTAAGGTAAAATATAAAAATATGTATTATATAAAACTAACGGATCCTTAAATAAATTTAGGAATGCATAGTATTTTGAAAGAAAATAGGGAGAAGAATATTCTCTTAAATCTAAGATAAATAAATAAAATATATAAGAGAGAAAAGTAAAAGGAGGAGCTTACGTGACTTATGGGCTTAAGTGTGGAAGGTAAGTTTATGAATTTTAAAATTTAAAAGGAAACAAAAAGTAATACTAAGCTTTAATAGTATTCTTTCTAAAAGGAAGGAGGTCTTTTTAATTATTTGTTTATTTTTAAATTCTTTTGATTCTTTTATTAAGTAAAGTAAAATTAAATATATGTATAAATGAATAAACATTCATAGTACTATAGATTTACATAATTATTGTGAAATAGAAAATAAAATAAGTAAAAGGGTAATTGATACTTAAATAAATAAATACGTGGTATATAGTTGAGAGATATTACATTTTGAGATACTAATATATAAATTTTAAGACGAGCATTACTTTAATTAATGTTAGGAGTTAATGACAATGTTGATGCTAATGTTAATATTGATAAACAAGATTAATCTTATTATGCAAAAGAAAAGAGAATATATATATATATATAGGTGTTATTAATGATAGTACCCATATTATCTAGTCGAATTATTAGTTCTCATTGCTATTGAGGACAAATGATAATATAGTTACATTAAGAATATTGACAACTACTTTTACTAAAAAAATCTATCATGTCTCATTTTGGTGGCTACTTGTGTGAGAATTAACACAACTTTTACCCCTAGTACTGACACCCTTGAATGGAAAATGTGAAAACCCTATATAACCTAGATAATAGAATTGTCCATCCATCTATCAAGAGTGCACACGATGGATTCCTCACTCACCTGTCCTTGCACTCTTCCACTCCATGCTCTTAGGTGATGTGTCGTAGATGACAATACATGAGTGATGTTATCCAATTCATGCAGTTTGTAAAGCTTCTAGCAAGTGTTTAGTATCTTTTACTTTAAAAAAAAAAATTGTTAGTGGCATTTTTGCCTTAGTGTAAATTATGGGCATCACAACTAATAACATTATTCACGGGTTAGTTATTTGATGTTATTATTTAGATGGAAGTAATTTTATTAGGGTAAACTGAAATTAAAAATAGAAATAAAATAAATCTATCTTTTTCAAAAAGTAAATCTATTTCCTTGAAAATAGTAATAATAAACTATTTCCTTGACAATAAGCATAAAGTTAAAAGGTGAAACTAATATCAAAATCAGTATTTAAACTACATCCAATGCTAAAATTGGTATTAAGGAATATTTGGGCTTTGAGTAAATAATAGCATTATAAAAAGAATTAATAATAATAGTAGTGGTAAAATTGATAAATTATAAATAATAATAATAAATAATTGACAAGTAAATATTATTGTTTTCTTGGATAAATAAAATAATTGTGTTAATGTTATATTGAGATTTGAGAATAATTGCATTATGATGGCTAAATAGTAAGCTACTATGGGTTTATCGTATTAAAAATAACATCTATAATGTATCTGATTAAATATCATTATTATCATTATTCAAGGACAATGTCATCAGGATCTTTGGAGAGATGAGTTAATGCATAGAGTTATATTGTCAACTTCAAACCAAAAAGAGAAGGGGCATTAATAGTGTTAATTCACTTAATTAATAGATTTTAAAAAAAAATTATTGCATTTTCTAGTGAAAATTTTTGGCATGACACAATGGTCTATGTTACTCCATTCAACCAAACCATTTACAATGTCATGGTAGGCTGGTTATTTTTGTACATGACTATAAGTACTTGCAAAAAGAAATCTAGACCGATATATATGTTTTTGAAGTTAGATGTACCCTTTTAGTTATTATACACTCTTCTATATATTCATCTATCCATGTTTCTCTAGCCATATTCAAATCCCATGATGCCAATTTTTTATTAGGATACATGTTTTTATCAACTTCTCATAGCAAAAAAAGACTACAATATTAGAGATCTTATTTGAAAACACCCATTTACGCCAACTTTGTTATTATGTGATATATCATAAGATTTCACGAGATTTTTCATGGACCTTATCTACATTTCATGCTTGGGGGTTTTGCTAGAGCCCATGAGGCTTCATAATGTCAATATGGTAGGGAGGAGAACAAGTATGGTTTTAGTGCTTTTGCATTCCACCCTCACATATTTGTTGTTTCTTATATACATGGACACACAAATTCTCACATATACTTGTCTACCAAAAACATACTCTATTCTAACCATTGCATTTGTCATTGTTTGCACAGCTCTCTTTTCAACTTTTCCAATAGATTACTTATAGACAATTTTTTACCAACATCCCATGTATTCAAAATGTCCCATTTGATCTCTTTCTATTTACAATTGATAGTGCTAACCTCTTTTATTGTATATGTATATTATTTCATTTACATTGCAACACAAATATAATAGGCATTCAACAAAATTAGTGTATTGTACACTGTATATTTCAAATTCTTTCATGCTCCTACAACTTGATACAATGCAGCCCCCCCTTGTTAAACACGATCAACGGTGTATGTAAGTACAAAATTTTCACATTCTCAATAGATAGATTCAGTTAAATAATTGTAAAAAAAATTTGATTATTTTTAGCTTTACATTGTATATACTAATTTTACCCATATACTTACTTTTTATCGTTCCTTTTTTTATTTTTCTTTCTTGTGCACTAAAATACGCTTGTATTTCATTTACAATAACTAGGTTTGAGCATGTAAAAGGATTCCAAAACTAGGATACCTTTCCCCATTAAAGTTGCCACATCAAAGAAAACACAACAATATCATATATTAAATATATGGAAACACTAGAGTTTCCCCAAGTTTTTTATTGTATAATGCATGATGACACTCCACAAAATCTCTCGTGGATGTTTCATCATTTTCTTGCTCGGTGGTTTGGCTAGAGTCCATGGTGCTTCATGATGCCAATATGGTAGGGAGGAAAATGAGTGTGGGTTTTGTGGTTTTACTTTTAACACCATATATTTGTTGTCATATACATTCATTTGTACACATGTAACACCCTGCCACGCAACCCTAGAGGAAGTTGCAATTAACTACTCAAATGTACTAAATTTTTTTTAAGTACAAATAACATGCAAGATCACTATCCATTTCCAACAACCTCTAAGGTTATGAGACTGAGATTACTTAAAACCCAAACAAGAAACATGAATTGAAAACATCACATTTAATTATTTAATAAATTAAATACACGTGCATTCCATACATGATAAAATTACATAAAAGAATAAGAGATACCACATGATTTCCAATAACAATGATTTATAGTACAATTACAACTCTCATTCCCTGAATGAGGTAAATCCAATAAACAAGGTTACAAATTACATCTTCCACCTCAATAACAAATGAGGGGTATTAAAATTATAATAACTAAAATGAATAAAGCAAGAAAAGGAACTAGATCCCATGAGCTCTCCAACTAGAAATCTCATTCACACGAACAAGAAGAAAACCCAACGGATTAAGGTGCACATTCCCCCAACCATGTGATACCCGAAGGCTCACCCCCCATGCTAGGAGATAGTAATAAGGAATCCTATACAAGACCATCAACCTCTAGACACAAGCTAACTCACACTGACACAACCAATCACATGAACCAAAAATCCATATGAATAACACAAGTACAACTCTAATATCACTTACATAAATCACATTGCTTCCAAAAATAAAATAGATTGCAAATGATAAGAAGACGATACTCATAATAACTAAATACCAATTGTTGTCATAGAAAGAGTGTCATCCACAACTCGTCACTTAGGATTCCCTTTGGGAATCTTCTGAGCTCCGGCCCCACTATGGGTTGTCCTGGTGGCCTCTACAAATCTTAACACCCATACTCATACGAATCAAATGCCTCTAGTAAAAGACAAGATAGTGACCTTGCCAAATTTCTAGGCCTTCGGTCCCATCTATAGTCCCCACAAGCCCCTTGCATCCAAGGCGAGGGGCTCAATTGTCTTAATTAGTGTGAAATACTATCAGCTTCTAATTGTATTGTTTTGGTTATCACTTGATTAAACCACCTCCAGCGATTTATCAATTTACCTCTTTGGCCTCTAGCTTCGTGAAACCACTCTATGACAACATACAAACAAACCAATCTAAGGAATACAAGTGCATACCAACAGATGAAACCACTCCAACTCTAGGAATACAAAATGACTCACTCCCAAACACTAGAGGCAACAAGGTCAAAACCCTCCAGCATTGGGCAACAAGGTCGAAACCTCTCCAAGCACTGGGGCTACAAGGAAGTTCAAAACCCTCTCCAAACATTGGAGGCAACAAAAAAAAAAAACCCTCTCCAAACACTGGAGGCAACAAAACACATAAACCACTCTTAATTCAAAGAAGGCACAAAACATCCCCATTCGTGAAAACTAGGTAATACAACAGGATACAACTATACACACTACCCAAGGCAAAACAACAGTTGACTAACATAATACAACAACCCCAAAAGTTAAACCCCTTTTGGAAGACTTAACAACCCTTCTTATCAACTTCCCCAAAGTGAAAACAGAAGAAAAGTGCATTTAAGAAGGGCAATCAAACAGGAATTAAATCTATACTTGGATTTCCTAAATCCACCTCCTTTAATAACATTCAACAATTTATTGCCTTAATAAAACTGATTTAATAACGTCTCTTTCAAACAAAAGATGAGATTTAAACCAAACATTTAATTCCCTAATTTCTTCTAAATAATAATAAAATAAACATTTACTTCTTTGATTTTAAAAAAACATATCATTTTAAAATAACCATTTCTCCTTTGTGAAATAAATCATTTTGAAATCAATTAATCTCGCTATTAAACACCTTATATTTAAATCTAATATTTGTCATTTCAAATATATTATTTTAAAATAAATTCAATATTTTGACTATGAACACAATATTTTAAATGCCTCAATAACACATTTCATGAAAATAACTAATCTCATTGTTCATTCGTTTTCAACTAACAAGAACTATAAATAAAAATCACTCTCTTAAACATTTCATTTCATCTAAAACGAATAACTATTTCCTTAAAATCACTCCCTTATTAACTAATTGCTTGATCATCGATAAACAATTATAAATTAAATCTAAGGGTCTGCTTTATTTTTCCGAAAATATCTAAATATAAAAATTATATTCCCCCATAGAAATCATTTTATTGTAAAATCAATATTTGGACATATGCCTCTATTAATTAAATATTCATTAAAAATAGAAAACTGAATCTATACAAATTTTAAAAAAATTGTTTCTCTCGATTAAATATTATCTATTTAACTATATGCACATTTTCCAACTTCCTTAATTAAACAAAAGATCAAAGTCATTTTTTTTAATAAAAAAACATTTTATTATAAAAATCAATATTTTCATCTTATAAAATGATCCAAAAATAATTATATTTAAAAATAAATATATGCTGAAACATATACATATTATTAAAATATATAATTATATTTCAATTGAAATTCCAACTAATCATTCAAATAATACCTAATTATAATATATATATATATATATATATATTATATATATATATATATATTTTAAAAATAATTAATATAATATATATATATAATATATTATAATATAATATATGAATATTATATATAAAATATTAAAAAGCAACATATTATAATCCGTAAAAAAAAAGATTTTAATTTTTTTAAATAAACCAAACCCCATACACAGGGCATCGCCCAACTATGGGAGTTGCCATGTAGCCATCCCCACAGTGGATGCATTGTGAAGGCAGTGGTGTTGCCTCCACAATCACCTCCCTATGGGGGCGGTTGTGGCGACCCCCTCCCACACTAATATATATATATATATATATATATATATATATATATATATATATATATATATATTTAAACAAAACGTCCTTGTATCTGGTAATCTTAGAATAAATTTCACAAACAATTTCCCAATAATGAGTTTAATATATTTCATATACAAATATATATATATATATATATATATATATATAATATTATTATATTAATATGTATATATATATATATATAAAACAAAACGTCCCCCTTGTATCTGGTGATCTTTGAGAACAGAAACTTTCACAAACAAATTTCCCAAATGACAGTTTAATATTTGATATACAAATATATATATATATATATATATATATATATATATATATATATTCTCATTTTACAGCCAAATTAGGCAAATTTTCTACAGAAATAATTGCACAACAAAATCTTTTCAAACACAAATTCTCAATTTCAATTTCTAAATTATAATGAAAACTTACAAATCCAAACACCAAGTTTTCTAATTTTCTTTTTTCTTTCATTCCATTTGTCTATTGATAAATTTAGAAATTTCAGTTGCAAGTTTTGAATTTCTACAAACAATCTAAATTTCTTCGATTTCAACTGGGTTTTCAAGAATGATAGCGACAAGTTTTCAAACTAAAAACCAGATTTTCAAAACAATAAAACAAACAAGAAAAAAACCTATTTGAAGCTTGAAGGAGAATCTGGTGTTGAGTTGCAGTCCAAATTTTGTAGTGCCCTCCATTTTGCGTTGGCTCTGTAATGCACTTCAACTCGTTGTGAGGTCAAGTATTGTTGGACTTTGAGTGTATTTGATTTATTCTGCTCGATAAATGTTTTTGATCAAATTATGACATTTAAATGGGATTATAAAGTTAAAAGGTATAGTGGTTAATTAAAAGAAAATAAATAATTAGATAAATTAGTAAAGAATTATTAATAAATAAATTAATTAATTGTTTTTGTGAAAAGCATTCTTTTAACGATATTTGATAATAATTAATAATTTTCTTGTTGCTCCAAGGTAATTATCCCAATGGCGTAAAAGGGTAAATATTATTGCCAATAGATTTTAACTGATTAGCATGATTTGAAATAAAAGTTATGATACTTCTGTGTTTTGGCAAATAAAATATTATTAATGATTAAACTGAATTAAATAAATCAAACTTGAATATTATAATTAAATAAATAATAAACATGCAATAAATATTATTTTGAAATTCAAGTTCGGTTATGGGGAAGGTGAAAAGTCATTCGGTGGTTGGGAATCGGTTCTTGATTTATAACTAACCAAGAAAGAACTTAAAAGGGGAAAAGCAATGCATCCGGAAGAGGAGGCTGGCACAAAGAAGATTAAAATTCCACAAGCAGCCAAGCGTAGATTAGGCTTGAATGGTATGTCATTTCTTTCAACCCCTTTAATAATCTCACATTTTGTTTTCTTCAACTGCCCTTGTTTATTTTTGTTGGAAATCATGAATAAAAAAAATAATAATAATAAATAAATAAAATAAAATAAAAATCCATTTTTATGACTACTCCTTGAGCATTTGGTTTATGAATGCAAGCAATAAAGAACACATGAGACAAAATATTATAGTTTGTGGTCGTAAATCGCTATTGATTTCTGTTTGGTCTGTGTATCACTGTGTAGCGTAGGCATAGAACTTGCCATAATTAACACCTAACATTTGAATGTTTGGGAATTGATCTTTTTTTTTTCCCATTGTTGAAACGATATTAACTTCTTTCGTTACTAGTGAATTAATCGTAATCTGCTAACATTAAATCATCCTCCACGCTGCTAAAGGTGATTCGTCCAAACAACAGTCTTTTTTGTTTATTGTCCTGTTGTTGTTTTCTTTGGATTCATCATTGTCACTGGAAAATCTTATGACCTTGTCCTCTCTCTCAGTTGGAAAAATTTCCTTATACATTACGTATAGTGGTAGGCTCAGAAATTTGCAAGCACAGAATCAGTATTTTTCTTTTGGAACCTTGTTAATTTCCCTTGAGCCAAAATTATTGTTTCTTTTATTTTATCTTTTGTTGGGAAAGGAATAGAGATTAGAGGATGTCTGTTCAGTCATTCTATCTGATAGAGTCAAGATGATAACCTGTTATACAAACATTGGCACTAGGATCAAGATTAGAGTAAATATAAAATAATAATATCAGCGCACTGGAACAGAACAGGAAGTTTAAAGGTTTAAATAATCTGTTCATTTCTGCTAGTAATCTATCGCAATTGCTGCACTGGAAAATAATGTTACCAAATTTGGTGAAGGTTAATTTCCAAACTTCAAACTTAAGCGCATCCCTGGTAACTCACCAGCAAACATAAATATTGTACATTGGTTTTCCTGCCTCTTAAGTTTTGTAATTGCCCCTCGCCTGTCTCTTTACCTTCTGTCATGTGAATAACACCTGAAGATTTGATAATAATGCAAGTAGATGGTGATATTACCAAATTCCAAAAATTTCACCTCTCATATAAATGGCCTCTCACATTGTTCCAACCGTAACCATCTCAAACTTATAGAAAGCTTGGTTCGTGTGTCTTCTCTAATGCCGTCCATGAGCAGATTGTTCAAGCAAATAAATTGAGGACCAATGAGCAGATTATTTAATTCTCTTGGTCTGCGCAATGTTTCTAGCCTTGCCAGTTACCTCCGTTCAGTCGAAGCTGAGAGAAATTGATGTTATTGGATACAGTGTTTAGATGAGCTCCTTCACATAGTCTAGTAATCTAAATTTTTAAAATCTTCCCAAAACTATAGGCAAAATTATCACAGCTGCAACCTCAGACGTGCAAAAGTGTAGTAAATTAAATAGTCTCACTGAAACCATTGGCAACCCGTCATAACTACAACTTTTCATTTTGCAAGGTGTAGTAAATTAACTAATCTCTGTGATTGCTGGTTGTAACCTGTCGCAACCGCAGCCCTTGAACAAAATAGGAAGTTTAAAAGTTTAAATGGCCTCCTTGATTCTGTTGACAATCTATCATTGATGCAACACTCAAACATAGAAGGGTGCAAAAGTTAAAATAGCACCCCTAATTCTCTGCGCCTGTCCTGCAATCATCTTTGAAGTTTCTTGGGCTTTTCACTAAATTCAAGCTGCGCCCTTCCTGCCGCCCTTTTGCTTTGGAATGAGTTCTTATTGAGGCATCTTTTCAGTAGTTCATCGCGTCCAGTCATTGAGCGTCTGTTGTTTCCTTTGCAGCATGTTTGGAGTTTAGGTTTCAAGATTTTGGGCATAGATAATTTAAATTATAATTCCACTATAATATAATGTATATCGATTGACTTAGGGATTCTTTTCTATCATAAGATTTAAATGGATTGGATATTGATGATGTTTATTGCTATTGTGTGATTATATATATATAGATTATATAAATTGTTTGTTACGAATACATTTTTATTGATAATTGGATATATGTGTATAATTGTATCATGTTATATGAAGATAAATAGTAAAGGATTGGTCACTGGGTGAAGTAATAAAATGTTACAGAGAATTGTAATTAGATAGTTGATTTGTAAATAAATTATTTAATTCGCTTTAGAAAATGAATTGGGTAAATAATTAAAATTGAAAATTAGGGGCACTTAGAATTTGACGCAAATGTTAATATTGATTATTTTCTCAGTTAGGGTGATTGTTGTTTATGGGTAATTACTTCAATTTATATAATTAATTATTGCATTCTTACTATTGTTTCATGACATAAAAATTACTAATGATAGGCAATGTTATTTCAAGTAGAGCAACGATATGTCTTTTCAAGCAAGAATGAGATAAATGGTGAATGTAATCAATTGGAATATATTTGTTTTAATCTATGTTTGGAATAGTATATTTGTAGTGTAGTGTTCATGAGATTAGTTATCTTTTTAGAACACAATTAGAGTATTAATTGGCTCATTATATTTATATAAATGTATATAGTCATAGGAATGGTTATAAATCCTAAATTGGAATAAAAGAAAATAGTAGTAATAATAAGAAGAATAAAAAAAATTATAATGATGTGAAATATAAATAAAAGTTTAAAAATATTTTATATAACTACATAATAAGTGCATAATTATAATGTAAGTTGATTTGTTTTGAGAGTACCCTAAAAAGGATATTTGAATGGTAATTAAAGGAGAAATTTTTAAGGGTAAATATACGTTTGGATAGCTTTAGGCTCCTTTCAATCAAATGTCTTGTTTTGGATAAGATAAATAGAATGTTTCTTTTGTTACTATTAGTGGTTAAATTTATCCGTGAATGTTTGTAGTATATTAGGAGTCTACACTTGGTAGTTGTCATAGTAGAATAGTAGTTTTTAAAAAATGTATATATATTTGTGGTTGGGACATAAGTTGTATTTTGTTAGTTATTTAATCTTATGGTTGCGATAAATTGATTAATCAAGGGAGTAATGTGTAGAAGGGAAATAGTATATTGATCCTTTGGGAGTTTGGTTTATGGTTGTATTTGGTAGTCTTATAATTGGTGGTTGTAATAACTATTTCATTGAGGAATTGTGTATGCTAGAATTAATCGTTATTTTTAGTCATGGTTAAATATTGATGTAAACTTTATTTTGTCTTCATTCTGGTAGTTTTATAAACTTGCATAAACGTTGAAATAAATTGTTCTTGAATTGAGACTTCTTTTCTAATTAAATTCTCTTGGATTGTTGATTAGGGGATAACTTTATGATGATCTGAGTTTCTAATAAATGTTGTCTTATATGGATACTTATTTAGAACCTTGAGATTGTAATTGTTTTGAGTAGGTTGGTTTCTTTTAATTGGGAATGTGATTAGGTAGTTGTTATCATTATCCTGTTGTTAGTTATATGAATGTAATTTTTGTGCCACCATAAGGGGTTCTTGTGAAGAGAAAATTGAGGTCTCTCGTGGAACATCTAGTTGGTGGCTTTTGGATATTGAGCGATTTTGTTGATGTGTGGATTGCATTTTTATTTTGCTGGGGGTTGACAGAGCTTTCTTTGTGTGGTTTTATGGATTCTTTCGATGTGACTTTTCGTGAGTTGATTTTGAGTTGGGAATGTTCTCTCAATTAATGTATGTTGCTATACGTTGGGAACCAGTATGTGTTCTTTTGTTCTTTACCTAAGTGGCAAATTGGTTAATGTTAACTTTGTCATGATTGATGGTTCTACTTGATGAGTCAAATTGAAAGGTTCTTTGAAGTATGGGTATTCCGAGAGGAGAAAATAGAGGTTTCCCTTGGATTCCCGATTTAGTTCATATCAAAGTTGTTGGTGCTGTTGAATGGAGTTGTGGATCTTATTTTGGTGTATTTGCTTATTATATTTGAATTGAAAATAGTTCTTCAAGGTTTTGCTTTTATTGCTGTCAGTTCCTTGATGGGGAAACCCTAGTGTAACTTTTTGTGAATCTTCCAGAGGTTTATTTTTATTGTTGGTTAATGTTTCTCCTTTTATGTGCCTTGATGTGGCAAGTGCCTTGATTTTTGGAATTTTAAAGGGTTGTACATGAATCGTTGAGATTTTGATTATGTATTTATGGCAAGATGGGTAATGCCTTGCATGCTTCTCTGTTGTGATCTAATGTACTTGTTATGTTGTACAACTCTTGGATTTGTTTTTTTTATGTTTTGAGTGTCTAGAGTGGGAGTGGCTCTAAGTGGGTGGTCGGCGCACAAAGGGGCGCCAGGATAGCCCTCGTTAGAGTGAAATTAAAAAGTGATAATTTAAATAATTAATTAGGGGGTGGGTAGAATCACATTAAAAAGATAATTGATGCCTCATCCACCTTTTAGTGCTACCACAGACTAATGGGGATTGAGAAGGCCGTGGTTGGCATGTTCGTTGCCTTGTCTTCGTGAAGGGTAACGGATCCGCATGAGCAACCCTATGGAGCAGTGCCTTGAGACAGGTAGTCTGGATAACCATAGATGGAGGCGGCTCCTAGCACTCAGTTTTGTCTGGATAATTCATCAGTAGATGGAGGCGGCGCCTTGCGTTAGTAGTAGTCTGGATAATCCATGTAAGCCATGCGATGACACTCTCCTCTAACACTCCTTATTATGTTGCTTCTTTGGAAACCCTCTGGAAGTGGTTCTTTGTCTTGAACTGATGAAACATAGTTGTTTTGAATTGATTTATGGTTTACCCTATTTGATCTTTGGTGTATTCTTTGGTCTTGTATAAATCTTGTGGATGTTGGGTTTTGACCTTGTACTCTTATGGTATTGTGATATGATGTTAATTTATTGTGTCATTGTGATTCAGAATTGTGTTACGTTTATTAATTCAGTTTGATTTGAAAGCGTTTTATGATCTTCCTTTGGTTCCTTGTTTACTAGCTATTGCCTTGAATTATGTGATGAGATTTATGACTCTTGGATGTGGTTGATTATGTCATTCCTGAGTGTTATGACAATGAGTCTTGTGGTTCTCTGTTGGATGTTCTTGGTTGGGGTCTCTTTCTTGTTAGCTCCTAGCACGGGGGGTGGGTATTCGGACTCACATGAGTACAGTCAGAACCTGCCGGCACCCATTAGGTCCCGGTGAGGATTAGCAGAGAGTGTGATTGGTGCTATTGCAGCGACTCCGAGTTATGTTGCTTGGAAGCAGTTATGATACTTTGTATTCTATATTCATTTTGTATCATATGCACTCGGTGATAGTTTCCTCATATTTAGATTACTTTGTATCATTGTACTTCTTAAACATTGTACTGTAATGAAATTTTAAACTTGGTGTGGATATTGGCTATGACAGTTGTTATTCAATGTGTTAGGATGATCATGCATATGATGTATTTGCATATTCAGATGGTTTCTTATCATTGATCATCATATATGTGTTATATTTGTTAATGCTTACTTTATATCTTTAGATTTTATTCTTTATGGTTGTTGTATGGATCTAAGTCACGTAATGACTCCTCATGTACCCCAAGGGATGTATGTGTTAGTGAATTTATTTAAATGAAATTCATGTTATGACTTAATGTGTATTACATGTATGTTATAAAAAAAAAAAAATTGTGCTGTAATTATTGTGTTATTGTCCTTTTTTGGGGTTAAGCGCAGTGATTACACAATTCCTTCAAAACAACTTTTCAAATCTTCACTTCAATTCCAAAATGCATTCCCAAAACCAAAAAACCCCCTCTCCTCTTCACAACAATGTTTTTTTTTCTTTTCCAAGCATGAAAAAAATCCCCAAATCCTTTCCTTCCTTTCCAAAAAAAGTCAATGCCCTAAAAAATAATATCCCCGATATTTTTATTTTTCCAATTATAAATATCTTTCAACTCTATTGATATTTTCCAAGATATTTTCATGCATTTACAAAATATCTTACTTTTAATAATTTAAACAAAATTCATTTTCAAATAAATTTAATTTTTTTAATTTATTCATTTACAAGATATTTGCATTTTAATACTTTAAAACACAATTTAAATTTCAAATAGATTTACATCATTTACTTTATATATTTTCAAAACAACTTTAACTTTTTAATTTATTTAATCAATAGCTATAATGGTACTATGAAAAACATCTTAACATATTAAGATATATATATTATCTGTAGAGATATCATTATCGAGGTGTATTTTTAATTTTCTTGAGATTTAAAATCATATAAATGTGATATCTCATATATATATATCTTAATATATTAAGATAGATAAGCTAGTAGCAGTCGTGACATGCATAACACATTGAATAAATTAATATATTTAGGGTTATGATTAGAGTTAACATTTAGGATTAGGGTTTCTATCATGGTTACGGTTAGCATTAGGGTTAGGGTTTGGTTTAGATTTATTATTATGATTAGGGTTAGGGTTTAGTGTTAAGGTTGGGTTCATGGTCATAGTTAGTGTGAGAATTATGTTAGGGTTAGGGGTAGACTTATGGTTAGGGTTAGGGTTTGGATTATAATTATAACAGGGTTCAAGTTAGGAATAAGGCTTTGGTTAGTGTTAAAGGTAGGGTTGGAATTACTATTAAGGTTTGGATTGGAATTATAATTAGGGGTAGGGTAAGGATTTATATTTGGTCAGGGCTATATGGTTTGGGTTAGGGTTAGGGTCAAGGTTAGGATTAAGGTTAAGATTAGCATTAGGGTTAGGATTTGGTTTACGATTATGATTATGGCGAGGATTAGGGTTTAGACTTATGATTAGGATTATAGTTAGCATTGGGGTTTAGTGTTATACATTGAATAAATTAATATAATTAGGGTTATGATTAGGGTTAAAATTTAGGGTTACGATTTATATAATAGTTAGGGTTAACATTAGGGTTAAATTTTATATCATGGTCAAGGTTAGCATTAGATTTAGGGTTAACCATTTAATATTAGGGTTTAGAAGTTAGGTTTATGATTATGGTTAGGGTTAGGGTTTAGGTATAGGGTAAGGATTTATATTTGGTCAGGGCTATGGTTTGGGTTAGGGTTCTAGGGTCAAGGTTAGGATTAAGGTTAAGATTAGCATTAGGGTTAGGATTTGGTTTACGATTATGATTATGGTGAGGGTTAGGGTTTAGAATTATGATTAGGGTTATAGTTAGTGTTAGGGTTTAGTGTTATACATTGAATAAATTAATATAATTACCTGGTTATGATTACAATTAAAATTTAGGGTTACAATTTATATCACAGTTAGGGTTAGCATTAGGGTTAAAGTTTATATCATGGTCAGGGCTAAAATTAGATTTAGGGTTAACCATTTAGGATTAGGGTTTAGCATTTAGGTTTATGATTATGGTTAGGGTTAGGGTTTAGGCTTATGGTTGGAGTTATAGTTATAGTTAGGGTTTACTATTAAGGTAAGTGTTAGCATTAGGTTTATGGTTAGGGTTAGAATTTTATTTTATGGATAGGGTTAGAATTTTGTTTTATGGTTAGGATTATGTTTAGGGTTTAATTTAATGTTGGCTTCATCATAACCCTAACCCTAACCATAATTAATTTAATGTTGACTTCATCATAATCCTAACCCTAACCCTAATTATTTTAATGTTGGCTTCATCATAATCCTAACCCTAACCTTAACCCTAATTAAACTATCTTATATCTATTTGAACTTTAACCCTAATTGTTCCATAACCCCAACCCTAATCCTAATTTTATCTTTATGCCTAACCTTAATATTAGCACTAACCCAAACCCTAATCCTAATTCTATTTCTAACCCCTATCCTAATTCTATCTCTAACCCTAACACTAACCCTAATCCTAACCCTATCTCTAACCCTAATTGAACCCTAATAATAATAATTAGATTTGTAACCCTAATTGAACCCTAATACTAATTAAACCCTAACCTTAATACTAAATATAATCCTAACCCTAATTGAACTCTAACCTAAATCGTAATTGAACCCTAACCCCAACCTAATTTTGAGACTAATTAGACCCTAATCCTAACATAACACTAACCCTAACCCTAACCCTAACCCTATTTACACTCTAACCATAATAGAACCCTAAGCCTAATCATATCCCAAGATTTATGCTTGAATTCTAACCCTAACCATAATACTAATTGTCCCTCACCCTAATTGAACCATAACCCTAATTGAGTCCTAATTCAACCCTAATGAATCCTAATTCAATCATAACTAAACTTTATTTGAACCTGAAACCTTAATGAACTCTAATTGTAACCCTAATTAAACCCTAATTAAATTTAAGCCTGACTCTAATTGAATTGTAACCATAATTTAATAGTAACATTAACCATAAACATAACACTAATTGAAGCCTAACCCTAATTGAACTTTAACCAGAATCTTAACTAAACCCTAACCTTAACCATAAAATCTAAACAATTACCCAAATTGAACCTAAACCCTAACTCTAAACCCTAAACCTTAAGCCCAAACTTAATCCTAACCCTAACCTTGATTAAATCTGAACCTAACCCTAATTGAAACGTAATCCTAACCCTAACCCCAACCCTACTTAAACCCTAATTGTAACCTTTAACTTTATCCTAGAACCCTAACCCTAAACCTTACTAAACTCTAACCCAAATTAAACCATAACCCTAATTGTAATTGAACACACCCTAATTGAAGCCTAACCCTAAACTTGATTGAACCCTAATCTTAATCATAACCATAATTAAACCCTGACCCTAACTCTACTTGAACCCTAACCCTAAGTGAAAAGTAACCCTAATTGAACACTAACCCTAATTATAATTGAGCACTAATTGAACCCTAACATTAATTAAACTATAACCCTAAGATGTATCATAAAATATTAACCCTAACCCTAATCTAACCTTAACCCTAACCCTAACACTAATTGAACCCTAATCCCAAGCTTTATTTTAGAACCATAACCATAATTCAACCTTAACCCTAACTAAACCTTATCCCTAATTGAATCCTAATTAAACCCTATTTAAACCTTAATCAATAATAAACCCTAACCCTAACCTTGGTTGAATCCTAACCCTAACCTTAACGCCATGCTTTATCATAGAACCTTAACCCTAACCTTAACCTTATTTGAACCTAACACTAACTCTAACCCTAATTGAAATATAATAGTAATCCTAACCCTAATTGAACCCTACTACTAATTAAACTGTAACCCTAATTGAATCCTAACCCTAAACCTAGTTGGACATCAACATAATTGAACCCTAACCCTAATACTTACTCTAATCTTAGCTACACCCTAACCCTAATTTAACACTAACATTGATCCTAACCTTAATACTAACCCTAACTCTAACACTGATACTAATTTAACCCTAACCCTAATTAAACTCTATTTTTTCATAAAACCCTATCATTATCTATAACCTTAATACCAATTATAACACTAATTGAACCTTAACCATAACCTTTATTGAAACCTAATCCTAATTAAAGTCTCATTAAATTAAAATTAAATCCTAACCCTAATATTAACCCTAACATTAGTTCTAACCTTAATTGAATTGAAATCCTAATTAAACCCTAATTGAACCATAACCCTTACCCTAATTAAACCTTAAACCTAATTAAACCATAATTGAACTATAATTATAATTGTACCCTAACCCTAATCTAACACTAACACTAACACTAATCATAATTCTAATTCTAACTCTAACCCTAACCCAAACCCTAATTGAACTCTAACCCTAATACTAACCTTACCTATAACCGTAACCCTAACCCCAATCTTTATCTTAGATCCCTAATTAGTGTTAAAATTTAGGTTTAGGGTTAGAGTTAGTGTTACAATTAGAATTAGTGTTAGTTTTAGAATTAGGTTTAGGGTTAATGTTACAATTAATGTTAGAGTTAGATTTAGGTTTAGGGTTAGGGTTAGAGATAGATTTAGAGTTAGGGTTGGAGATAGAAATAGTGTTAGTATAAAGGTTAGGATTAGGGTTAGAGTTAAGGTTATGATTAGAATTAATGTTAGTTTTAGGATTGGGGTTAGTGTTAGAGTTACAATTAGTGATAGAGTTAGGGTTCATATTATAGCTGAGGTTAGAGTTACAATTACAATTACTACTAAGGTTAGGGTTAGGGCTATATATAGAATTAGAACTTTAGGATTAGGGTTAGGGTTACAATTAGATCTATTGTGAGTGTTAGTGAGGGTTGGAGTTATAATTAGTGTTGGTTTTAGGTTTAGAGTTAGGGTTAGGGTAAGAGTTACTATAGGTGTTAGAGTTAGGTTTAGGGTTAGGGTTAAAATTAGAGTTAAGATTAGGGCTACAATTATAATTAGTGTTAGGATTAGGTTATGGTTAGGTTAAAATTTAGTAACCCTAATTAAATTCTAATAGAAGTATAACCCTAATTAAATCCTAAGCCTAACCCTAACCATGTGGAATAAGAGAAAAGGGAGAGAGTGAGTATCAATCCAAGGAATAAAGAAAGGGATATTTAATATAGGGGAAGGTCTAATACTTGATTGTATTGTTTATAATCAAGGCCAACAATATAAACCTATATTTTAGATATTGTAAGGAAACAATTGCCATTTCAGTTTATTGCTTAGTGTGTAGGAATGTGAAATGTGTATATGCCTAAGGTCTTAGGTTTCATATCTTTGTATTTTCTTGCTTGTGAGCCATAGTTTTTGAGACTATGTTGTTGTACATATGGGTAATAGTCCTTAGGGATTGGGTTATGCTCATCCTCCTACAATAAAAGGGAAAATTGTCATGCTTCCATATTATTGTGTGCGATTTGTTATACTACTTGATGGGACACCTATTCATATTGATTTCTTAGCAAGGTGATTGTTACAAAACTCCAACGAAGTTGAAGTTCTAAGTAAATTTTAATGATTAAATATTTTATGCCTTCTAGTTTGTTAAATTTATAACACTTATCTTTATTAATCCCATTTAAGGACGAAAAAATTGTAAGACTTGGAAGCTCATTTACTCTATGTATTGATAGACATTAATGTTTAGCAAACCACTACTTATTATGCTCTTTATCTTATTTTAAAATAGCATAACTATCTTCTTAATTAAAGTTAGCATGGTTATGATATACTTTAGATTATCATTCATCACTATCAAAAGAGTTTCCTTAATATCCTTGAGATTTATGTGAAATTTATATGTATTTCCTTAATCATATTTACGTGCTACATGGATTCTATTAATAAAAAATAGCTCTCTGAAACACATTTTCTATGATGTAATTCTTCAAATTTCTTGAAACACATTTTTTTATAATATTAGACACTCTAATTATTTCACTTTTATAATTTTAAAAACTTTATCTATTTCACTTAATATATATATTTTTTATACCAACTATGATATTGATGTTTATTGATGTTTAATTTAAGTGTATGCAAACTATGATTCTAATATACATATGTTCTATTTAAGTTCCAAATCTAAATTTCCTTAAAAAAATGATCTAATATACATTTTAACTTAAGTTGTATAATTTCTTGCAAGAGGAATCGGATATCATAGGAGCTGAAGCCTCTGGCAGACCGTGAGTCCTCCTCCTCCTTGCTTTGTTTCTCCTCCTTGATCACCAGACGATCGTCCTCAATGGATACCCTGACATCCTTCTTGGACAATCCTAGTATATCGAACCTTATTCTCAGCTCACTGTTGTCCTACATCATGTCCCATGAGGTTCGAACCCCCACCAGATTGTCTCTCATAGGCCTTGTGGACGAGAACATGAACGAGTCCTCGAACAGTCTGTCCATCGTGTCCACCATCTGCCTCATTGTTCTCATGGGAGACAATGGATCCATAAGACCTGCAAAACAAAACATCCCCCAAATACAAATATAAAATTTGAAATTTTTATATTATTGTTGTTCATTAGGTCAATTAAAGAAGAAACCAGTTGAAAAAATTCAAATTTGAAGAAACAAATATCATACTTCAGAAACCATTTAAGTCAGAGTTCATGTATTCAAAAACCAAGTAGAGAAGGGACTTTCCCGTTTTACTTTCATTTGCAGTATGGCATGCAAATGCAAAACTTTCCGCTAGCCAACAAATGGCTGTGCCCACCCATACCAGTGAAAATCAGTATAGAGTAATCAAACCTATCATGAGCTAACTGTTTCATGCTAATCATCACAATTTTTTTTTACTTTTTAAAAGACTTTTCTGCTCGGACAAGAGATGTGTCCCTGGATATTTAATAATCTGATTGACAGTACCAAGTATTGACAATTGATCAAATTTCATTTCAGGCTGTGCATCTCGTGGCCTTACCATCCACAATTTCTGTGCTTTGTGTAGCTTTAGCGTGATGGATATTACTCTATTTACATTCATGGAACACACAGAAAACTGGCAGAAAATATTACTATTTTTTAAAGACTGCATCTATAAGTGAAGATCGATTTTAAAATTTAGCCTGTACACAAATTATAGGGTGACTATTTGTTTAAGAGCATGCATGTGTGATATACGGGACTATTTACCTGTATATTTCCTGTCTATGTATTCTATTTCGAATTTGTTTACCTGTATATTTCCTGTCTATGTATTCTATTTTGAATTTGTTTTACTCCTGTCAAGGCAGAGTATACTAACAGAATCTATATGAGAAGGTCTCATCCGCGCAGATCTCTACAGATAGATACACTTCTAATAGTAGGTGCCTATGTGTGGTGAACTAACGTACCTCGATTCATAGCAGTGAGTAGTGACGGCTGGAGTCGTATCTCGGTGTTCCGATATGAAGCCTATCAGTCTATCTCCAGTGTTTGGTGCGTGCTTTCAGTCATCAGTCATAACTGGTTGGGTTGGGTTGGAGAGGGACTCGACCAGCGAACGGGGAAACATTTTCATTCTAATAATGCAGAGATGGTTTCAATAATACTGAAGGGGATTCCAAGGACAGGTACTATGAAATGATAACAGGAAAGCCACCTAGGCCTTTTGCAACTATTCGCCATTGTGTTAGCACTACCCGGCTTGCAGGGCCGTCTGAATCTGAGAAATAATCAATAGGAGAAAAGTTCATTTATTCTAACAGTGGGAAGCAAGTTATGGTCGTTATGTGCCTATATCATTCTTTTCTATAAAACAATCCATTACACTATGATATCACTTTCTATGCATTATACAGTGAAAGCAAATTTGATTATATATGCTACGGAGGGTATCGACACCATCAAGCATTTCACAGCACAAACTCAATACATACCTGCAGAGCGCGCCCTTTCAGAAACACGGTGTTGAGATGCTCAGGATCAGTTTCAAAGAACCTCGTTGCAGACTAATTCCTACCTGAAACTTCCGCCACTCTCACGTCATTCAAGTTCTCTATTCTAATAGTGTGACAGACGAAAACAACACACAGAGATTTGAAAAAAATGAGATAAACTCAATACATACCGGAAATCTTCACAGGATGGTATTGTCGATCAAACTTGCTTCGCTAATTGTGTAGAGAGAACAAACAAATGCAAATGCAGTGGAAGCATTTATTCTTCATTTGCAAGGCAATTGCATGTAACGGTTAGGGAAGAGTAAATGCTCACGTTCCTGCTTGCCAGTCGAATCCTCTATCCGAAATGCCGCCTTGCTACTGGTAGTCAAATGTAACAGTCCACTCGAATCCTCTATCTGAAACGCCGCCTTGCTGCTGGCAGTCAAATGTAACAGTCCACGAAGGATAGCAAATGTAACGGTCGCCACGGAGGATGCAAATAACAGGAATATGAACCATTTCTTTTTGCTAAGAACGTTATTTGTGCTGGGCTCCTTTAGGGCCGTGCTGCCATTGTAGGCTTACGCCTCTCGGCGTAATTATGTTATTGAAAATTTGTTTGTGTCAAACTTTTAGATCTTCTTTAGAAAACTATTGAGAAACCCTCTGATCTTTCTTCAACAAAACTAGTTATGAAATTCTTGATTTGAAAAGAAAACAAATTGATTATGGGGATTATAATTTCATGCCCAGATTTACAATTTGTTTGAAAGAAAATCATATTTATATGTATTTTAATATTTACTTTTACATATATATATCAATTTGCCAAAAACATATATATGTATTCATACTATTCTTTTTTATAAAAAAAATATGTGTCAAAAATATATATATATATACCCAGGTCTGAGTTCTGGTGTTTCTGTTTCAAAAAATAATTATAAAATATATATATATATATATATATATATATATTAAAAATATATATGTAAAAAAAAAAAAGTTTTGATTGGGGAGGGGGTCGGCAACTGTCATACCTCCCATGTGGGGCAGCCCACAATGTTGAGCACAGCAGTCCAAGGACTGTTGTACACAGTCATCATGGGGACTACGACCTCCCCACAGGGAGGTACGAGTACCACGGATTGCGTGTTTTGTTTTATTAAAAGTTTTTTTTTTTAAATTTCAATTTTATTTTATTTGTTTGTTTTATAATATATATGTGTGTGTGTGTGTGTATATGTATATATATATATAGTTGTAAATTTACAATGATCGTATTGCTATTTTTTTTTTAATGTGATTTATATACATGATTTTTAAAGATACAATTTATATATATATATATATATATATATATATATATATATATATATATATATATATATATATATATATATATGTGTATATATATATATATATACGCGTAATAGCGTGTGTGTGTGTATATATATATTTATATGTATATATATACACGTAAAAGTGTGTGTATATATATATATTATGGTAATACTTGCTGAAATTATGGATAATTACATGATGTTAAAATTTGCAATGGTTGGATATTGCGGTGTGATTGTTTTATTTGGAGATAAGTATTGTTAATTAGGTTATGTTGAATGATTTTGGGTAAATCAATTATTTATTTTCCTTGGAAAATTGTGTTTTTCAAATTATTGCTAAGTCAATTATGGTTTTCACTTGATTAGGTAATGGTTATGTGGAAAACCCTTAAGTTAGTTCAATCCTTCTATAGGAGCTTAAGTTACTTGTTAGGGACTTCCAGAGGCATGGGGAAGTGATGTGTATTTATGATCTTTTAATTTGATATTTTTCCCTATGTTAACTATAGTTGTGATCCTGAGTTTACATTTGGGGTTGTATCGTTTTATGAGAGTATATTCTTATGAGATTTGGCGAGATGGTTTTTCCTCGTGGTTGTTCTATTTTTTGGTTTAGTGTTCTTGTTGGTACAACTCCTTGGTATTGGATTTTATGTTTTGGGTTTCTAGTGAGAGTGGCTCTACGTGGGCGTCGGCGCACAAAGGGGTTGTCAGGATAACCCACGTTAGAGTTAGAGTAAAAAGTGATAACCTAATTAATTAATTAATTAAGAGGTGGGTAGTAAAACATTAATAAGATAATTATGGATGCCTCGTCCACCTGTTAGGGCTTTCATAGACTAAAGGTGGGCTGAGAAGGCCATGGTTGGAAAGATCATTGCCTCGTCTCCACAAGAGTTTAACGGTTCTGCACGAGTCACTCTATGGGGCCGGCGCCTAGATAGGCTGTAAGGATAACCATAGATGGGGGCGGCACCTAGAGAAAGGCAGTTAGGATAACCCATGTAGGACTGTGTGATGACACTCTCCTCTAGCATTCCCTTGAGTTTTTTTTTATTGCTAACCTCTGCAAGTGGTCTATTGATATGTCTTGGTGATTTATTGTTGCTATGTTTTGGGAGTGGTCTTTTGATATTATGTTTCCTTTGTGTTCTCTTTCTTTTTGTGTCTGGAGTTTAGTCTTGTGTCTTTTGTTTGGATGTGCTTGGTCAGGGATCCTTCCTCATTTACTCCTAGCACAGGGGTGGTCAGGTGTGTAACACCCCTCCATTTGGGCTCTTTGATCGGCCTTTTCCTTCCCTGTTATGATTGCGTTTAAGTATGCTTATGATGTAGAAGTTATATGTGGATGTGATGTTCTTTTATTCCGATGTTATCCTCAGGTCATGATTTGGAGAAACTTAGAATATATCTGATTAAATGGTGTTTATGTTATTGAGCTTATCTTTGATGTTAGATGCGTCAGTTAATGATACTGTATTGGTGAAAAGGGGCGGATTGTATCACTCGCTTGCGAGCGCCCTACGATTCCGAGATCTCCTCTTCACGATGTGAATGATCATATTATGTATATATGCACGTTCGACATGCTCTTTGTTGTAGGTTGGCAGGTACATGACATCGACTCCACCTGGTTTCCAGGTTTGAGCGTGTCCATTGACCAACAGAAATTAATTGGGAGATAGTAGCTAGGTTTTCTGAACCAAGTCGTCACCCTAGTCATAGCGTGTTGTTGGGTTGTCGTCTGGGTCAGTTGTTTTAACTTGGTCAGTTCCCCTTGTGTGTTTATTTAATTTCAAGTTTAAAAGTTTATTAAATGACTTGCGTAATTTGATTAATGATTAAATGTGTTTAATTGCAAGTTAAAAGTGATTAAATGGCTGTTGAAATTTATAAATGATGATTGTTTTGTCTTATTGAAATGTTGGAAATTAGTGATTAATTAATTAATTTAATTTAATTAATAAAATAATCTGATTATGAATTAGATTTATTTTATTGACTAATTAAATTAATAGGGTTAAATTAAATCAATTTGGTTGGGTTGGCATCTTTAGATTTTGGGTTAAATCAAAATTGGAATTATGTTTTACATTTCACTTTAGAAATAAAAGTTGAAAAGAATTTTATTTGTGAATTGTTAAATTCATTTGGTTAAAGAAATTTAATTAACTTTGGTTGAAAATGAATTTTATTTAAAAGGATATGTTTGCAAAATGCAATTTGGAAATTGAAAATTATTTAAGTTATTTAAAATCACAAATATTTTGAATGCATTGTCTTTGAGATAGAAAAGATATTTTTTTTGAAATAGTTGACTTTTGGGCAAAAGATATTTGTGAAATTGGAATTTGTATTTAAATTGGAATTAGAAGTTAAATTGGAAATGGAATTTAGTTTGAATTTGAGTATTAATTAGAATTTGAAAATTGAAAATGGGAATTGGAATTAAAATTAGAGTTGATTTTGAATTTGGGGAATTTGGGGAAAAAGAATGTATTTTATTTTTCATTTTAGGGTTTTTGAAAAATTTGGGGGAAAGGCTTGCATAAGAAAAGGAGGATTTCATTATTTTTTTTGAGGATGGAATTTTTGGAAAATGGAGAATTCAAATGGGAGAAGTTGAATTCAAAGGCAAAGGGGAAGATCTCCATTAGCAATCTTCAAGCATTTGGAGAAAACAAAAGGTTTTTGTGTCTTTCCTTTCTTTTTCCTCCTTGTTTTGGTTTTAATTAGCAATAATTTAGAAGCTATTCATGTTTCCTTCTAAAGAAATTCAATCCTTTTGTTGCAATGAAATACCCATAAACTAGTTGCAGAATTAAACAGAGTAATAGTAAAAATCTTGGTTAAAATTGTATAAAAAAAACTTCAAGTTGGGGTTTGGATTTTCAATAATTAAAAGATCCTCATTAAATCTTTGTTTTGAAATTCGTTCTGGTTTTTTTTTACAGATGGGGTTTTATTTTTAAAAGATTTGAATTTGAATGGGAAGGGAATAAATTTAGAAATAAAATAATTTTTTTTTTTTGGTGAAGGGTTGTTGGGGGCTCACCCCCGCCGCGCCCCATGGGGGCATGGCAGAGGGAGCCCGCCCAGCGCCCTCCCTCTCAGCCCGCGCAGTGGAGAGTGGGTGTTTAACACAGCTACCGCCCACTGTGGTGGGTTCGGCTGTGATAAACACAGCCGCGCCACCACTGTGGGTTCGGCTGTGTTAAACACAGCCGACCTCACAGTCGGCCCGCGTCCCTATGGTGAGGGACGTGCCTTTTTAAAATTTTATTTTTATTTTTTTTTTAAAAAAACTTTAAATATATTTTTAATATTTTAATATTATATTATAATATTTTAAAATATTATATTATAACATTAAAATATTATTATATATATTGGTTATAAATATATTTTAATATTTATTATTATATTATATAATATTAAAATATTATTATATATTGGGATTATGAATATATTTTAATATTTAATATTATAGCATATAATATGAGAATATTATTATTATATAGTTTTAGCGATAAATTGGAGTTGTAAATTGGTGGGATTAAAATAGAATATTAGAGAATAATTATATTTATGATATGAGCTATTTAAATATAATGGATTGAAGGTGTTGATTTTAATTAATCGAATTTATTTAAGTTAAGTCTTGAACGTGAAATCTAGGAGTCTTGAAAGATATTTCGTATCCAAAATAGAACTTACTCTTAAATAATTACTGCATTGGTTTGAGGAAATGAAAATGGTTATTTAATCAAACGTTCTATATAAAATATTGACTTGGATTTATTTATTCGATGATGAAATATGGAATAAATGGTGTAATATAAATGTTAAATTATTACGATATCTTGATTTTGATTATTATAGTGAAACTTAGAGATAATGATTGGGATAGTTTAATCAGTTGTTTTTAATCCTTAAATTTTGAGTTTGGAACATAGTGTAGGAGCTAGGGATAGCAAATGGGTTATTGTAATCAGAGGACTTTATTTACCAACTGTTGATCATAATAAGATATGTGATGGAGAAACGAAATATATAATTATTGGTTTTAACTCCTTAAGTGGCCATCATGCTTAACTCACTATTAGGTATATTCGTTTTGGAATATAATTGATTTCAAGTAGAGATAAGATTAAGTTGATTTATTTAATGTTAAGTTGAAATCAGGACTGAAATCATTTAATCTGAATGTTTATTTTTCAAGATGTTTACTTATAGAATATGATTGCGGAACTGAGAGTAAGGATGAACTTATTAATTAACCTCAATGTTTTATCAATCGAGTGTTTTATCTATAGTATGTGATCAGGAAACGTAGAGAGAACGGTTGATTTAATTTTACCCAGATAGCTGCATTATTAAAGTGATTTGTTTATGAATATGGTTATGAAATTTGGAGTAGATGATCTGTTCTTTAAAATATTTCAATGTCATGAAAAGAAATGGAATCAATTGATTAGATAAATGCAAGTCATGGAATCTGTGTTTGAATGGATTTAGGAAATCCGAACATTAGCTTATCTGCTCGTCTGAAATGTTTTTAGTGTTATTTGTTTGCATTCGATGTTTTGGAATGAGAGTGAATGTTTTGAGAATCTTCCAGTTATGGGTTCATTTATTAGTATGGGTGGTTTTATGTGAGTCAGCCCTTATTCTGTATTTGGGTTTCCGTGATATGAGAAAGTTGTTTGTCAAAATTATGTTTTCTGGCATGTTAAGAGTGTGTGATTATATGATTGTTGACTTTAAGTCGTTTCTTGTTGTTCATGTAAGTCTTCCAGCAGTGTTTTCTTGAGATGATGTTATGTCTCTTATGAATTGCTTTGTCTATCTTGGATTGTGTGTGAGTTAAGTGGTTACCTGGTTCTTGAATTGATTGTGTGGCCTTGTGATTAAAGGTTGAGTCGAGTTTTCAGCTCGTTGTGGGTTATCTTTATGTAGTCAACCTTGTGTTAGCCTTGGGTAGTGCACGCTTTGGTTTCAGTTTTGGACATCCATAGTGATGTGTTACCTGTTAAGGTGTATTGATTATGTGTGTTAAGTGTTAGTGCATTATCTGCCCATGGCCTGTGGTTGAGTTATGTGTTGTCGATAGGGGAGTGGCTTTCAAACGAGCGCTGGGCCCAAAGTGGTTCCAGGATAACTCGTGTGAGAGTCAGTTAATTAAGTGAAAATTAAAATAACTTATATTAGGGAGAGAGTAGCTTTGAACATTAATAAGATAAATTAGCCTCGCTCATTGGCTCAAGGGCTTGTACGAGACTTGAGATGAATCGGGAAGGCCTGAAATGGCAAGATCGTTATCTCATCTTTATGAGAGATAATCGATTCCACTCTGGTGTGCATGTGGGGCCGGAAGTCGGTTGAGGTTTCCAGGATATCCCTAGAGGGGGGCCGGGACCTAGGAAGACTTGCCAGGAGATCCCATGCAGCCTTTGCGATGACATTCCTCCTATGACAGCAGTCGGTATGGTGTTGTACCGTTGGTTTATTTTGTACAGTGATGGTACTCAATTTTGTACTCTGGAAGCATTGTAACCATTGTGTTAAGTGATGTGGGTTTTGTTCTTGATTCAGTTCAGTTTATGTGTTAGGTTATGTCTAGAGGTAGATGGTCTTGTCTAGGAAATCCTTGTTACTATCTCCTAGCACGGAGGGAGTGGGGCCTTTGGGTTCCACGTGGTCGGGTGGCGTACGTTTTATTCCGTTGGGTTTTCTTCTTAATCACGTGGTCGTGATTTCCAGTTAGAGAGCTCGTTGGATCCAGATGCCGCTCTGGCTTCGTTCTTTTTAGTTGATCCTTATTTTATTACCCCTCGTTTGTTATTGAGGTGGAATTTGTAATTGTAACCATGATTTTGGAATTACCTCATTCGGGGAATGAGTATTGTAATCATATTGTTTAATTATTGTTAATTGAAATCTTGAGGTATTTATCCTCCTTGTTGTAATTTATCTTGTATTGAATGTATGTAATCTTAATTCTGTAAGTGATCGATGTTTTGGTTTCAGTGGATGTTAATTGTTGTTTGGGTTTTTAAGTAATCTTTGTCTCGTGGCCTTAGAGGTTGTTGGCAATATGTATTCATTTTACATGTTATTTGTACTTAAACACAAAAAAAAAAAAAAAAATTGGTACGTTTAAGTAGTGAATTGCAACTTCCTCTAGGGTTGTGTGGCAGGGCATTACAAGGTGGAACGTGCTACGCACCCTGTTGGGTCCCCTATGATGCAATTGTATCATTCAGTGTAGAGTTTGCAGATGTAGTTTGATCTAGGGTTCATATGTTACCAGATGTATATTTGTACTCCAGATGTATTTTATGTATTGATGTATCATTTCCACATGCATTGGGAAGACTTATAATGTAATTTTTGTATATGTGTTCATTGAGATGTACTAGCAGACTAATGTAATGTATTATCACACCATGTAAATCATTCTAGAACTACAACTTGTAAATACTTTAATGTTATGTTGTATCTGTGGAAATATGTACTTTATATTTCTATGTTTAATTTATTGTAATTTGCATGTATGGTTTTATATGGATTATTCCTATCATTTTGGTTATCATTAATGAATGTTTAAATGAAGATGTGTGAATGAATGGATTACATAATTGGAAATTGATTGTTACATCTATTAACTTTGTTATGGGATAGTTTAGGTAATGTCACCTTGTGTACCCCAAGGGACTTAGGTGTTTAATTTGTAATCATTAGCTATGTTAATTACATTGGTAAACTTTGTGTTTAATCTTTATGTTTTTAAAAAAAATTGTTGCATTTTTAATTGTTCCTTTGGGGTTTGTGCAACAGGGCGTTACATCATATGTGTCTTGGTGGGAGGGACAATGTAGTATTACTTGTTTGTGAGTACCCTGCTACACTGCAAATTCCTCTCATGATGTGTTTGATTGTTTGATATGTATATATTGCTCGATAATTTGTCTAATGCAGATTGTAGGTACCAAGCATTGACTTCACTTGAACTATCAAGTTTGGGCATACCTCAAACCCAATGGAATATGTTGATTCAAAGATAACATAATATCCCCTACCCTAGCCATCACCCTCAAAGAGGATGAGTATCCGGGTTGATACCCTATCAGTTCTGGAGTAAGTTCATGTCGTTTGAAGTTCTGCTATTATCTGGTCAGGTATTTGTTTGACATTTGGTTGCTTGATTATTTGATGTTGTTTGTATTTACATATGCTTTATTCTAACCTTGCTACTTCTAAGAGTAATTTGAATCTTAGGGGGGGAGGATGTGGTGCCCCTCCATAATTCATCCATGTGTGTTGTTCATTTGGTCAAGTTTGGTATTTTGTTCATTTGATCAATTTCATCGACTTGTGTTCTGATTAATTAATTCATTAAAATAGAGTTATTGAAGTTAAAGGATTTTTTTATAATTAGAAATAAATGCTTAATGGAATTGTGGTTTTGATAAATAAATAAATATTAGTAAAACCTTTATTAAATTTAAATAAATTAAGTTTGTGTCTTAATACTGAAATATTAAAATAAACATATTTCTATAACCAAAATTAAAATAAAAAAATAAATTAATAAATAAATATTTTAAAGTTGATTTATTATGTGCAAATATTGAAGTATGATTAAATTATAAAAATAATTAGAATGAAGTAGTTATCAGTAGTGGGAGATTAAATAAAATAACTAATTTAAAGAAGTGATGGCATGCTGCAATGGACAGGGATGGAAGAGTAAATAAATTAGTTAATCTGCATAAAGAAAGGGATTTTTTTTTTGTAAATTGTGGGAAAAAAAAAACTAATCTTGCATTCTTTCTTGCAGGAGTTTTCTTGTCCTTGGAGTTATTTCTCTAGTTTTGGAAATACTTTCTACAGGGTTCTTGAATTGGATCACTAGAGAGGTTGTTGGGGTTTTGTAGCATTTATTGAATCTGGAAGAAGCTGAAGCTACAAAAATGAGAGTGTGAATCTCAGCATCTACAGTTGTGCTCTTCATTTTGTTTTAACCAGGTTCCTCTCTTGAAACTCTTATTTCGGTGGAGGAATTTCTTGTTGGGGCACCATTTTGAACTTCATTTTGATCACCGTAGTCTGCAGTATATTTTCACGCAGTCTAATTTAAATGCTAAGCAAACGGTGGATGGAGTTCTTATGCGAGTATGACTTTGAGGTGAAATTTTTCTAGGGGAAGGAGAACGTAGTGGCTGACGCTCTTAGTTGGCGAAAGCATGAGCTTTCTACTGTGACTCTTGGAGTTGATTTGAGAAGCTAGTTTTTAGCAGCACTTCCTACAGATAGACTATATCAAGAGGTGAAAATGGAGATTGGATCAGGTAGACCCTTGGAGGGTAGATTCACAGGTTATACTCTTGAGTCAGATGGATTGTTGCAACATTTGGATCATATCTACATACCACATACAGAAGGTCTTCGCACACTAATTTTTTCAAAGGCACATCCAGCACCTTATTCAGCTCATCCAAGTGTTAAGAAAATGCATGCGGACCTTCAACAATTGTACTTTTCACTAGGAATGAAGTGTGATATTGTTGATTTCATTTCGAGATGTCTTGAGTGTCAGAGAGTTAAGGCTGAGCACCAACATTCTGCGGGACTATTGCAGCCACATTTAGTTCTTGAATGGAAGTGGGATATCATATCAGTGGATTTCATTGTTGGTTTACCTATGTCATCTCGTCGACATGATGCTATTATGGTTACTATTGAGAGGTTGACTAAGGTAGCACATTTTTCTCTAGTTCATTCTTCCTATAATGCCTCTTATGTGGCCAAGATATTCATGGAGGATATTGTTTGGTTGCATGGAATTCCTCATAGAATCATTTCAAATAGAGATCGTGTGTTTACATCAACATTATGGACATCATTACAGCATGCTCTAGGTACTCAGTTGAACTTCAATTCAGCTTATCTCCCTGACACTGATGGTCAGACTGAGAGAATCAATCAGATTCTTGAGGATATGCTAAGGATGTATGTAATAGATCAAGAGTCGTGTTGGGAAGACTATATTTCCTTAGTGGAGTTCGCCTACAATAATGGGTATCATAGTTCCATAGGTATGCCTCCTTTTCAAACATTGTATGGATGTCCTTATCGGACTTTGTTGAGTTGGGATCGACTTGATGATAGAGTTCTACTTGGACCTAAGATGCCTCAGGATATGGAACAATAGGTTGATTGCATCAGAGAGCACTTGGTGGCAACACAGGACAAGTAGAAGAAGTATGTTGATGTGCATAGAGTGGATCATTAGTTTTCAGTTGGTGATAGGATATTTCTTCAGGTGCATCCACAGAAGAGTCTGATCCGTTATGGAAAAGGATCTAAGCTTGTACCTCATTTCGTTGGATCATTTGAGATTCTAGAGAGAATTGGTCTTGTAGCATACCGTCTTGCTTTACCACCTAGTTATCGCGCATACATGATGTATGCCATGTATTTGTTCTTAGGCCTTATCATCCTGATATTTCACATGTGCTCGATTGGAATGCATTACAGGTAGAGGATGGGCAGCTGGCTTTGGAACCCATGGGCATTCTTCAGCACAGGAGACTTGCCCTCAGGGATCAAGACGTTGATCAGGTGAGGGTCCAGTGGGATCCTAGTGATGAGGCATCAGCTACTTGGGAGGATGCGACACACATGATAGAGCTTTATCCATATCTATTTGTAGGCTTCCAAGAGTAAGCCTTATCCTAGGGGGGAGGATGTAGTGTCCCTCCAGTTGTTGCACTTTGATTCAGTTTGTTTCTATTCAGTTGATAGTAGTTTTATTTTTTTTATACTATGTTACTATATTTCAATTACGACACTGATACTATGTTGGTTTTATACTGTGGATGATACATTAGATACATTATTGATCATCTGATTATGGTTGTGTGGCGACATTATGATATACATTATGTGTGTTATGGTTTTATGTTGTTGTGGAGCATTAGTGTGTTTATGATGATGTATCTGATGTTTTTTATGATGTAGTATTGTATGTTAGTCTTGGTGAAGGAGACAATTTAGCATAACTCGTCGTGAGTACCCTACTACATTGCGACTCTCTTTCACAGTGTGATTGTTGGTATATGTAGATATGTTTAACAGTGTTGGTTGATGCAGTTTGTAGGTACCGGGCATCAACTCCACCTGCTTGTCAGGTCTAAGTGTGCCCTAACCCAATGGAAACGTGTTGTTTCGGAGACAAAGTCAGGTCCTTCTTTGGCCATCGTTCTCTTATAGGATGATTATCTATGTTGTCACTCGTCAGTGTATTGTCATTTGAGTCTGTTGTGTCATTTTTTTTTTACATCTTGTTTGGAAACTAATTAATTAGTTAAATGGGTTATTAATTTATTTATTTGATTTAGTGTAATTTTATTTAAATGTTAAATTATAATAATTGTGCTTATGGTTTGATTTATTAAATTGAATTAAACAAGATATTGTTTTACATGTGATTGTTAATTTTGAATAATAGATAATTGTTGATTTTAATGTGCAAATTTAAATAAATGAAAATTATATATTTTGAAAGAGTTTGTTTTCAACATATTATAAATAATATATGAAATATTGATTTGGAGTTAGAATATTGATTTGGAGTTAGAAAGTGTTAGCTGGTGTAATTGATTAAATTGAAACTGGTCGATCAATCTTGATTGCATGTTGACAATCAATTAAGTTTTGTGACTTTGAGTTAATGGAAAATGAATAAAGACTTTGGTTATGCTAAAGGGTGCACAACAAAATTTATTATTATTTTTGGCTGAAGAAGTTTTCACGGGAATTTTTATGAGAAGTTTTGCTAGGTTGGCTTTTGGAGAGTTTTTATGTGCATTTAGAGTTTTTGGTTTGCTTGAGCTTGGATTTCAATTAATTGAAGATTGTTGGATTTGGAATTTGGTCTTGGCTCTTCTATAGATTTAATTTGTCCATAGCTTTGATTTCCAAGTTGGTTTGATTTCCTTTTTCTATAGATTTTCATTTGGAAAAGATTGTTTTCTCCATGTCTTTCTTCTTGCGTATGAAATTGGAAAGCTTTTATGCAACTTCCTATGAAATTCTTTTGGTATTATCAGTGGTTGTTGTAGAATGTTTTGTGTATTCAATTAACTCAGGAAAGATGATAATGGTGGTTATTTCATCCTTTTGATTTGGAATTTTAATTTTTTCCTTGTCCATGACTGGTTGTGTGTGAATGTTGTCTGGTAATGATGTTGAATCTCTTTGTTTTGATCTTGTTAGCATCATTCGTGTTTTTATTTGTCTCTTAATTGGTCTTTTGCACCTTCTATAAGTGTTTTTGAGTCATTATGAGAGTCCATGAACAATTCTGGGTGGTCTCGTCACTTATTTTCTTTTGTTTTTTCTCATCTTGGTCTCTGGTATCTATGCTCCACATAATTGCTTGGATGTGCCACAGAATTCCTTGGATGCGCCATAGAATTCCTTGGATGCACCATAGAATTCCTTGTATGTGCCATAGAATGTCTTGGATGCGCCACAGAATCAGGTGTATGCTCCACAAAATCAGGTGTATGCTCCACAGAATCAAGTCTATGCACCACAAAATTATACCAATGTGCCATTCTACCCTGTTTTGCCAATGTGATGGTTTTTTCATATGTAGGTCACTTTTTGGATTTAGAGCTTGTACCTAAGGTTATTTGTGAAAGTATTGAGTTTCTCTATTATGCTTATGGATTGATATTTTCCATTGTATTCATTTATTTATATAAGCATATGTTGAATTGTTGTTGTGTTCTATTTTCTAGTGTTTGAAACTGAAAATAAAAATATTGTATTCACAGCAGTAGTTTTAAATGGAATATGTATATATATATTCATCTGTGGTTGTTTGTATTTATTTATAAATGATTTAAGAATGTACATCTTTGTTTTGAGGTTTCAAAATCTTCTAGAGGTTAGGAAAAGAAACTTGTATTGATAAGCTTATTGTGTTTGTACTTTATTGTTCAATTGCAATGATATGATTTGGGATTTAGCCATGCATGGATTATTTTTTATCTTGAGGGTATCTTGAATGTTAAATGATTTGAGTCATGATTGAGATGTGTTCATTCATGGAGTTTTTCAATGTGCATGATGGTTATCCTTTGTAATTGAGTATGAGTTATGTTATTAGGAAGAGTGGCTTACAATAGGGGTTGGAACCCTAAGAGGTAACCAAGGTAACCTATCATGAGTTTATATTTCAGTGAAAACCTAATTAAATGTATTAGGGGTTGGGTAGTGTTCATAATAAATTTAGATAACTTGAATGCCTCGCCTAATGCCTTAGTGCTTGTATAGATTAAGGGTAGGTTGAGATGGCCTGGAATGGCATGATCGTCTACCTTGTCTTCTTGAAAGGTAGTTTGATTCCACTTGAGCTTTTTTAGGGGCCAAGAATGGTAGAGATTTCCAAGGTAACTCAGTGTGAGGGCCAGTAATCTAGGAAGATTCACCAAGGTAACTTATAATAAACTATGTGATGACACTCTTATCCTAATGCATGTTATATGGTCTCTTGTGTAGAGTTACCCTTGTTTATGTTGTTTCCTCTGGAAGCTTTGTTTGTTATTATGTGGTTTAGATATCATTATGTCATAATGTGTACGTCAAACCATGTAAATGTTATGTTTTGTCTTCATGTTTGTTTATCTTTGTGGACCTGATATTATCTCCTAGCATGAGGGGTGGACCTTCGGGTACCACATGGTTGGGAGGAACATGCTATATCCTCCATTGGGTCCCCTTTTAGGTGTTGTTGTGCTTGAATAATATTATACTTGTGACAAGTTCTTGATTCTACATGGTATGTGAAGTTGGATGCTGAGTGTGCTCGTGAACAAGGTTGACAAATGTGTTATGATCTTCATCTATATTGGATACACTCTTGATATGTATGAGTGAACTTATTGTAATGTCATTATGTTGTTACAAGATTTGTCATAATCTCACTTGTTGTAACTTGATTATGTAACTTGACTGCATTATTATTATGTGATTGGATCATTCAATATTTATATGATTTATCCTTATGCTTTGTCTTATAGTTAATGATGTGACGATTTTACTTGTGAATGTGTAAGTAGCGTTGTCACGGAACCCTGAGAATGAATGTGTGTATATTTATTTTGTACTCTTTTTGTAATCGAATGTCTTTAAAAAAAAATTGTTTGGTTATATTGTTACTTTATGTGTTGTTCTCTAGGTTCCCTAGTGAGGCGTTACAGCATATATTTTATATAATTTCTTGAATTTTTGTTATTAACAGTAGGCTAAAAGTTGGAATGTATTCATTTTTTAAATGTATATATATATATATGTATGTATGTATGTATGTATATATACATATAAATATATATACATACATACATACATACATACATATATATATATGTATGTATATGTATATATATATATATATATATATATATATATATGTATATATATATATGTATGTATGTATGTATATGTATATGTATATATATTAAAGGAATTAATATTGCATGAGTATGTGTAACTTGAATTGGGTGAATTAATAAATAAGAAAAATAGATAAATACTCTCAGTGTTGAATAATGACTTCTATTACAAGTATTTAATAAATAAATTAAATGTTCACTATGAGTTAATGGTTTTAAGATGTATTATATGTTGTTTGTTGGATTGTAGGATGAATTATAGTATAAGCGAGTATTTAGAATAATTCATAAATCAGTGAATGGATAAATTAGATAAAAAATTTAAAGACGTATTTTTCTTGTACTCAGTACTAATTGATTCTCTATGGTGAATTAGTGGAATAGTAATTGATCTTGTAATTAGATATAGAATACAATAATTGTTGTGAAGATATTGTCTCTCTCAAAGTAATGTAGTTTGTTATTAATTTGGAACATGTTGTACTTGATTTTGAGATGGAAATGTTTTGGAGTGTTATTTTTGTCATTGCTCCTTGTGGGAATTAAGTGTGTGATTTTGGAATTTATGTGATTGTATGGCTTGTTTGACTATTTGAATTGAACACTGTGTCATTCATTGGAAATTGGGAGTGAATTTGACAATTGTTTGATAGTGGGGTGTTATTGTGTAAATTGTATTCATGATTGTTTATCAATTGTAAGTTTGTGGGGTATCATGTGAGGAGAAAATTGAGGTCTCCCTTGGATGTCGTGTCGGTTGTTTTTACTATTGATCTTGAGGTTGATTTTGATTGTGAGATCATGTTATTGTTGCCACTTCGGCAGGGAAACCATTGTGTAGTGTTTTGATAGACTTCCAGAGGTTGGGGAAAAAGGGGTTCTTTATGATTGGTTTTCATGTTGGTTCTTTGTGAGCACTTGATTGGATACTTGGTTCATGATTATATGGGCTTGGTTTATGATTATGTGGGTTCTAGCCTTGCGTTGTGGTATTGTTATTTGTGGATACTTTCTGCAAGTTGGTGCATGCCTCGCTTTATGTGATATTACATGTGCTTTTATATGTTGTGCAAGTTGGCTTACCCAATTAAGTGGACTGTTGAGTTTTTTGTTGCTAGTAGGGTGAGTGGCTCTCAATGGGGGTCTGACACACAAAGTGGCAAGTCCAAGGTAACTCATTGAGAGTTTAAACAAGTGATAATCTAAAATGAATTGGGGGGTTGGGTAGTTCACATTAATCAAGATAACGCCTCACTCATGGCTCAAGTGCTTACTTAGGCTTGAGATGAGTGGGAAGTCCTGGAATGGCAAGATCAACTACCTAGTCCAAATGGAAGGTATGTTGATCCCACATAGTTTGTATGGGGGTCTAGCGATCAGTAGAGGTGGCCAGGGTAACCCAAGATCGGGGTCTAGTAGCCTAGGAAGGTTACACCAAGGTAATCCATAGCAAACTATGTGATGACACTCCTCCCTATAGCAACCTTGTATGCCTTGTTGTTTTCCCCTTGTTGTTCTTATACCTTTGGAAGTGGTTGTTTCTTTATGTTTTGATTGTTACTTTTATTTGTTGAAGTCATGTTAGCCCTCTTGTGTCGTGCTAATATTTTTTTGTTATGTTTTGGTGGTGGGACCTTATCGTTATCTCCTAGCACGGGGAGTGGACCTTAGGGTTCCACATGGTTGGGTGGATTGTGCCATGCACTCCATTAGGTTCCCTCACTATGTTCATGTTCATGGTGACTACTCCTAGATATGAAGACTTTTGCACTTGTTACAGTTCATGTGGAGTATCTTCATGTATTTTTATTATACTTTTGATGTACTCTCCTCACATGTCTACAAGGAGACATTGATGTTCAAACGTAACGATGTAATGATGTTAATGAATGATTGATCTCTCTTATGTAATGGACAATGTAAAATATGTTATTTTATATGTTAGTTAAATGTATTATTTCTAAATGATATCTTTTGATCACATGTTATGACTATTTCATAATGATTGTTCAATTAAATGTGATGATTACATGTAATTTCTTATTGTTGATGAAATTTATTTAATGTAATGATTTTCAGTTCTTGTTAGTTTAGTTAATGGGATTCTAGTAGCGTAACCTCAGAACCTTAGAGGACTTAGATTAGAGAACAAAATATTGTTTTAATTACCATCTTGTGAATTTTGCACCTTCAAAAAAAAATTATTCTATTTTTAGGTGTTATTGTGTGTAGTCCTCTAGGGTTGCGTAGCGAGGAATTACATAGCATAGGGTTACCATAGTTTTACAAAGGTTATTTTTTGCATATAATATGATGGGTATGTAATTATCAAGTCTTAGGATATGTCTTAGTAATCTGGGTATAATCGGCATTATGACTTTATGTGGTCAATTTTGGGGTTTCCATCAATATAATCTTGGGGGGATAAATTTTGGTGTGGTGCTCTATATTTGGGACTGGGAAAAAATATAATATGCCCCTATGACTACGGGCTATCTATGTAACTTTTTTTTATATATTAATATAATTTCTCTCTTATGCATCAAAAAAAAGTTAGTTGATTGTATTCATTTCCTTAAAATATAAAAATAAAAAGCATACTAATTATTATTTAATTAATTACACCAATATTAAGAAGAGTAATCTAATTGATTTGGTTGATTAATTAGAATAGTTAATTCATTTAAAATAATTTTTAAAAAATCACAAATAAATTTCATCTAATTGTATGCATCAATTAACTTATATTTATTTCTCACGTCCAAAAATATATTTGAACAAGTATTCATCCAACACAAAAAAATAATTAAAGATTCAACCTTTCAAATAGAACAAAAAATAAATCCATAAAAATGTCATTTGAATTCAAAAAAGCACTTGAACTATTTAACTCATCTCCTTTAATTCTAAGGACAACAATCAATATTATCATATATATGTGTTATGTTAAGGTTAAACTTGTTTAAATAAATATTATGAGAGTAAAGAGAGGCTCTATTTATTCATCCCTCTATTGTTCTTGAGCATACATCTTTTCATGAGACCATATAGCAAGAGAGTTCTAATTAAAAATATTGAAATAAATAAAATAAAAATTAAACACTCATATATAAAAAACTCACCATTTTTTCTATAAAATACACATCACTTCTAATTCATCTACATCCCTAGATATCCTTGGATTTTTTTTAGATATCTTCTTCCACCCATAATCTACTTATGACTTACCTAATAAGATGTTTTGATTAAGAGGGAAAAACAATTTTTGAAGGGACCCAAAACCCTTTACAAAAAGTATGTCAAAATAACAAAACACTACTAAGATGAAAGATAACATAGAGAACCTAGCAGCCAAAAACAACCACACAACAACGAGCTAAAGACTACATAGAGAGGCACTATCTCATTTCTTTTAAATTTTTAGCAACCTCCAACTCCTAGTTGTAGTGGAGGTTGACCATGGATAGTAGCTCTTGTTTTTCCTCTTCAAAGGATTTCTTGAGGCTAGCCCTTGTTCTAGCACTCAAACCCTCATCCCCCTGGTTCTTTCCTTTTTCCTTGGTGGGAAACACTCTCGTCTAGTACTCTGTCATTTGGTGCTCCCTAAGGGTTCTCATTTTTTCCATTAAAATCTTCAAAGAATTCACATTATTTTTTATGGACATATGGTTGACCTCAAAGAGCTTCTAAATGTCCTTGTCCAGCATAGCCACTTTGTTCTCCAAACCTTGTAGTCGATCCACTTTGTTCTCCAAAGCTTGCAACTGATTAACACACTTAGACTAAAAATATAAAACAAAACTTTCCAAATCCACAATTCTTTCAATAAGAAGATTATAAGCAAAACCCTTGGGAATAATTTTTTTTTTTCCTTGAGGCTTTTGATTTTAATATTGACCTTATTGGATTCAATAAGGACCCATTTCGCCACCCTAAAATTACTGGAAGCTCCATTTTTTTCCATGGAAAAAAGGGTCATCATATCAGGGTTCTCCTCATCCAAGTAAGATAAATCAGCAAATAAGGGGTAAAACCTCTCAGATTCCTTCAAAATATCTCACTTTATGCCTTTATCTGGAGCTTTCTCCTTACGTTTGTCTTTAGAAAAAGGCTGAGAATAAATTGCATCCACATTCATTTCTAGGCCGCCAACCAAAACTACATCTTCAGGATGAGGAAAAGACTGGACTTCAACATCAGTCACACGATCATGCGAACCAACACCCAGGGGCATAGTAGTCTACTTCTTGAATGGCATGGGTGTTTGTTTCTTGGAAGTTCAAGTGACCTCATCTTCCCCCATCTCATACCCATCAATATCCCTATCATGGGGATCAACCCCCTGCTTTTAGGATTTCACCAACGACATCTTAGGTGGCCGATAACCTTCCTCCTCACCCTTAGACTTCTTGGGTGGCCTAGGAACTTCCTCTTCACCCTTCTCATATCCAACATCATCTTCATCTTGAGGGCTAGCCACCTTCTTGGATTTTTTCTTGGGAACATAGTTCTTCTTGCTACAAGATTTCCTTTTCTATGGCAGTAGGCTTGAAGAGGGAGATGAGGAAACCTCAATGGAATCTTCATCCACCTTCCACTCCTCTTCTTCCTCATCATCAGTAACAGACTTTGTGGCAGGGTGTTCAACAACCCTAGGTAGAGGGTCTTTTCCTTTAACTATTGTAGTCACGAAGTGAACCTTAACATACTCCATTATAAAGAGAATCATCCCCTCGTGAAGAGGAGTGTGAGGATTCTTCAAATTGGCATAGATTGAATTCTCCAACAAGAAAAGTAGGAAAATAGAAAGGAGACATGTAACTTATGATAGAAATGATTTAGTAGAGTGAAATGAAACATGAGGATGGTAGTAAAATGGTCATCCAAGGTTATGTACCTTATAATAACCTCTACCACCTCAGCCCAAATGGCTTTCATTGATGAACAGTCATAGCCCCAGGAGGCAAGCTTTATAATCTACTACTTTTCATTATCCTTAAAGAATTTCTCCATCACATCCTCATCGCCCTTTTGCTCCTTTATAAATTTTCTCCCATCCATGCTCGGACCTATTATCTACATAATAAATTCTTTAGTCATGGGGAAAGCAACACCATTAAAAATCAAGGAATGATTGTGCCATCCATGAACAAAGGTGTTGGTGGCTTCATAGTCAAAACCATGTAGCCTTTCCATATAAGGAGTAATTCCTTCCTCTAAAATATACTAGACCTTCGATTTTTTTATCCACCTATCATAGGATATGGGCTCCACCCAACTGTGAACACCCCCCATCCTTTTCCAAAAATTTCTAAACTTCTACCAAGAACTCAACTTACCATTCACAATGAAACCATTTTTAGAAAGGGCTTTGGGAAGAGGGACTAAAATTCCTAAAAAGTGTGGGAAAAGGTAGGAGATGATTGCACCCCAGCCACGCCAAATCTCCAAATCTCAAGGCTTGCATTGGATATCATATCACAGTAATGATATAGCACTCTTAGGTACAGAGTCATACCCATTCCACATTTTGGCTATCATTAAATTAACCCCTTCATTAGCAAAGAAGTCCGCAAGAGAATTACCTTCTCTATAAATGTGGGTTACGTGGACTTGATCAAATTGATTCATGTTTGCATGGGAGTCAACAATCAAATCCTCAACTATCTAGGTAGGATTAGAATTGGCAAGAAAGAAGTTAACTAAGTTAAGGGAGTCCCTCTCAACCCAAACTCTTCTTAAACCTTTATAATATGCAATTTTGATGCCTAAATAGGCCGCTTTAGCTTTGGCACGATTATTGGACTAGGTTCCCAATGGGAGTTCCATTGCAACTAGAAGCCTACCATTCTTATCCCTCAACACCCCCACACAACCAATGGGCCCAAGATTTCCCTTGGTCACCCCATCAAAATTCACCTTAATCCACCCTTGCGGAGGACATTGCAATAAAACATTATCCCTGGCTAGATTGGAAGACTTGAGGGGAAAAGAGAAGTCATTTAGCTTCCAATTAGAAATCACCAAGAGATCATAAACCTGCAATAAGGCACCATGAGAGGATGTAGGGGAATCTTCAAAAAAAGTCTAAAATTTTCAATAATAGCCCTACAGATCTTGTCGAACACAACTTCCTCCTTGAGCTTCTCTTCCCTAAAGACCTTATCATTCCTTTCTTTCCATAATCCCCATGCTATGTGAGGAGCCATCAAATACCAAATCTTTCTCAATGGGTAGGATTTCAAGGGGCGGACCCATTGATCACAAAGGTTGTGAAAGGAATTTAGGAAAATCCAATCCAAATTATAGAGAGAGAGAAACTTGCTCCAAACCTTTGATGCAAAGCAACAACCCAAGAAAATGTGAAAAGAACTTTTAGCCTCACATTCACATAGCACACATCTATTAGGAAGAGCAAAACCTCTTCTAAAAAAAACATCAACCATAAGAACTTTACTCTACATAAGGATCTAGAAGAAAACAATAATCTTAGGGGTTAAAAACTTATTCCAAATGCAACTCCAAAATGAAATGGAATCCAATTTGGACAAAATACTTTTAAAGGAAGATGCCACCGAGAAATACCCATTGGATGATTTTTTCCAAATCACTCTATCATCCTTTAAGGCCGAGGTTTTTTTGATATGAGACAAGAAATCTTGAAGAGGAACCAACAAGGGGTCCCAAGATTGGAATTCAAGCCACAAACCATTTCTCATATAATTCTCCACCCTATTTCCAAAATTTCCCAAATATAAATCCTTGATGGCAAGAACCCAAGGTTGATCTAAGAGAATCCCAACATCACACCAGGTATCCTCCCAAAACCGGATTTGTTTATCATCACCCAAAAGCCAACATGACCCATCCTTAACCACTCTTATATTGTGGAGAATACACCTCCAAAAACAAGAACCCAAAGAACCCACAACCACCTACTCCACATTAAGGACACAAGGTCTTCAAAAAGAAGAAAGATATTTGTTTCATAGAAAAATAGACTAGCTCGCAAACCCACTCAAAAGACACTAGATATTCTTGGATAAAAGAGCAAGATTCAAAGATCTTAGATCCCTTATACCAAGGCCTCTCCACTTATTAGGTCTAAAAACCTAATCCCAAGCCACAAGAGGGATTCTAACTTTCTCTGAACCACACCAGTTCAAATAAATCTTCTCATGATTTGTTCCATTTTATCACCAAATTTCATAGGAATTTTGAACAAGCTGAGAGCATACAAAGGCAGATTCTGTAAAGTTGAGATAATCAATTGCAACTTCCCTACCTGACTTGGCAGTGAACCCTTCCACCCAACAAGCTTATTATTGAACTTATCTAGCAGCCCACTCTAGAAAGAATCAAGAATCTTTGAAGTGCAAAGCAGGAGACCTAGATAAATATTAGGAAAAGAGCCCAATTTATAGTTAAGAATTCTTGCCAATTTTTCCTGAAGAACACCTAAAGTATTGAGACCAAAGAGAGTGATTTTAGAGAGATTGATTCATTGACCCAAAGCCCTTTCATAGCCCTAAATAATATTTTTCACCATCTTGATTTATCTAATTGAATATTCTCCCATCACAATTGTATCATTAACAAATTATTGATTTGAAAGAGGAGAACAGTGAGAAGACAACTTGAGGCCTTTGAAAGCACCTTCCACCACATCCTTCTGAATGGTCTTGCCAAGAGCTTCAACCATGATGACAAAGCGGAGTGGAGAAATAGGATCACCCTGCTTGATGCCCCTTGAACTATGAAAGAAGGGTGATGGGGAGCCATTGATCATAACAGAGAAGCATGGAGTGGAAACTAACTGATCAATTAACTTCATATATTTTTGATTGAAACCAAAGCATGAGAGAAGCTTATGGAGAAAATTCCATTTTACCCTATCATACACCTTTAGAATATCTAGCTTAAGAAATAACCTTGCCTTCGTATTGATTGAGAGAGAGTGGGAAGCCTCATACGCATAAATAATTGAATCCACAATCTAGCGACCCCAAACAAAGCCACTCTATTCAAGAAATATGATACACGGAAGGACCCCTTGGAGACAAGAAGCCAAAACTTTTGAGAAAAATTTGTAGATGGCATTACATAGGTTAATGGGGCTAATATCAACAAAGGAATTTGCACTAGGGGTCTTAGGGATAAGCACCAAGAAAGTAGAATTAATGTCTCACAGGATCTTCCCACAACCAAAAAACTCTTTAGTAGCATTGATAACATTCTGACCCAAAATATCCCAGAAAGCATGAAAGAAAAGAAACAGGAAGCCATCAGAGCTTGGTCTTTGTTCCCTTCAAAAGAGAACACGACTCTTTTAACTTCCTTCATTGAGGCGATAGCCACCAACATCTTATTGATATCCTTGGGCAAGATAGAAGGAATTACATCAAGAAAAGATTCCTCGTCCTCTTGATCAATACTAAGATCATCTTTCAACAATTTAGCAAAGAAATCTACAGCAGCAATGTGAATGGCCCCATCTTCCTTCAAGGAACCACCATTCATTAAAATAAATTTGATCCTATTCCCAAACCTGTGTTTGAGAGATGAAAGGTGAAATAACTTGGTGTTCCAATCAACGGACTTGAACTAAATAGTCCGAGAGCATTGTCTCCAAAAATCTTATTCCTCTACAATTATATCATGAAGCTTCAATAGTAGCACATCTTCTTCCAATTGTAAAGATTCATTCAAAACAATTGACTGAATTTCCTTTCGAGCCATCTCCAAGCATTGGGAAACAAGGGACTTATCACTAAAAATTTTCAGAAAGGATTCCTTATTCCATTTTCTGATATTGCATTTTAAGTATTGTTAATTACTTGGAAATTCTAAACATAGCTATCCCTTCAATTTGTACCTACCACCAATCACAAATATAGGCTCTAAGATTTGGATGTCTAAGCCACATTGCCTAAAATAAAGAAAAATCCTTCCTTCTACCCAGCTTCTCCATAAAGAGAGCAATAGGAAAATGGTTAGAGCCAATTCTAGAGGAGGAAAGAGAGCACAAGTAGTCAAGAAACCAATTTATAGAGATTAAAGCCTGGTCCAATCTGACTTGGATAAGGTCATCCCCAATTCTTCTATTCGACCAAGTAAAGGAAGACCCTTGTAAGGTCAGATCTACAAGGGCATTATTGTCAATGAAAGCCCTCAAATCCATTTGACTATCCAAAGGCGTCTAAGAGCCACCCATCTTCTCATTTTCATTTAAAGGGGTATTGAAATCCCCCATCACAATCCATGAACAATTTGGGAAAGAGGTTCTAAGCTCCCCAATACGATCCCAAAGCTTTCTTTTGAATTTATTTTGATTAGGAGCATAAATATTTGAAATGACCCAAGAGGATTCCTCCTTCAGATGATGAAAATGAGTATAGATGAAGTTTTGATCCTCCACCAAGGGACAACCTTTAACAAAGTGAAGGTTCCAAAAGGTAGCAATGTTTCCCAAAGCTCCATCTAAACTAACACCATGAAAACTGCAATCCTTAAAGAAATTGCTTCTCAATCTTTCAAGTTTATCACAATGTATTTTAGTCTCTTGAATAAGTAAAATGTCTGGCTTGTGATCTCGAATAATATTTCTCAGGAGGTCATCTTTGTGAAAATTATTCAACCCCCTGATATTGCATGAGATAGCCTTCATTTACCAAAAGAGGGTGTGCTCTTAGAGCACAAATGGAAGAGAGTTTTCTAAACTCCTTCCATTATGTCTTTCCTTCATTCCCTCTCCCTACTCTTCTAAGAATGTTGTCTACCTTGAGGACAATGTTCTGCACCACAATCAGCTTTCTGACATCTAGTGGCCACCCCCTTGTGACCCACTAGAGAAGGTTAAACGGGATTTTTATTTCTTCCTTTTGCTGCAAAAACTTCTTCCTAAACAGAATCTTCTAGATCCAAGAAAGGGGGATCCTCCACCAGATCAGAATCAAGAACCATGCCAATAGAACCACCACCTTTAACTTCCAAAACCTCTTCCCATAAAAAATATTTTAGGTCCTAGACAACCTCCACTAAATCAGAAGCTACACCAGTAGGGGATGAAGCCAGAACCACCTCATAGAGTGCATTGGGAGGGACAACAACTTGCATCTCAACAAATGGGGGATGAGGGGAAACAATCGAACGAGGAAGCTCAAGAACAATGAAAGAAGAGTCCATATCTAGGGGAGCCAAAGAATGCTCTACCACAACATTTGCACTACACCAAATATTTGTCTCCTATAGAATGGGATTCTCGAGTAGCAACATTACAATCATGTTCGCCCTTACCTGGAAAGTGTGTAGAATCCTCCTTTGTAACAAATTTTTTCTTCCAAACTTTCCTAGGAGGATCCTATGGCTTCAAGGGATAATTCTTGGCCCAGTGACCCAACTTCCTACAGTTAAAATAAGAAAATGGGAAGGATTCAAAGATAATTTTTTGCTTCTAGTCCCCTAAGTTTGATTTCAAGAGAATATGTATAGGGAGATCCAACTTGTGATTAACCAAAACACAAATTCTTGCAAAAACTAGTCTTCTCCTCGAGGTCATCATTTCATCAATGGAGATCAGTTGACCAAATGAGCTTGCAATACCCTTACAGATTTCCTCATCCTAGTATTCTAGAGGAAGGTTTGGAAGCTTTACCCAAACTAGGGAAAATTCAAAAAACATTTTGAGAGGTCCATGTCTAGTTCCCAAGGTCAAAGAACCAAAGAGGCTCAACCTAAAAACCAAGGGCCTTTGGAGCAAACCATTCTCATGTCTTTGTCACAAGTAAAGGAAAAGGAAAAGAATCCTTTGGCCATAGCTACAACATCCACCTGACCTTTTAGAACCCACTTCTTAAAATCCCGAGACCACACAACCTCAATATTTGGCCTAGGCCCTAGGAATTTCCCAACTAGAGTAAAATCAATAATGGATAAACTCTTATGAATAATAGAGTCAGGGATAGACAGTATTATTTCACCTAATTCCTTGGTCAAGGTAACTTTTTCAAAGGAAGATACACTTTTACCCTTGAGCTTCGAGTTGAATAACTTCAACCACGAGTGACCCACACTAAAATTTGATCCCACCACACCATGATTAACAGCAACAAGAACCTCCACTTGAACACCTTTCACAAGGGAACCACCCCCAAAAGCTGCAAAAACTTTTGGAATGACCACTGTAGGCTCAGTAAATGATTTTTTTCCCATTGCAATGTCCTTAGAAGAAGGACAATGAATCTCAACACTCTTATCAATAGCAGCACAAAAAGCAAACACCGCACTAATAGCCAAATCACCACCAACCACATTGTTGACCACTGCATTAACAACAAACCTACCACTAGGAGACACCAAATCTTACTTACCAGGGTTTGGATCTATAGACACTTAAAATTGTTCTAAATGATATTACACACTTGAATCTCATCACTAACATCGTGTCATCTTGATTTTCATCTTCTTTTTTCCTGTTTGATTAAATAAGCCTAGTTATTTAATTAAATGCATCATTTTCATTTATTAATCTAATTAATTTAATTAGGTTAATTCACACTCTTTCATCTTCACTTTTCATCCGTTTAATTGAATAAATCAAATTATTTAATTTTAACACCTTATGTCCTCCCATTTCATTAAATAATCTTAATTATTTAATTAAATGTCATTTTGAACCCCTTTTCATTAAATAAGTTAATTATTTAATGGATATCCTGTTATTCCTTATCTTGCACAACTAAAACTTAGTTTTAATTACTAATTTCTAACTTTCCTCGCCCATCCACTTGCATAGGGAATATTCCATAGGAATATTCTCCTATTTGGCTCCAAAAAGGGAATGATTATTTTCAAACAAACTTTGTAACAAACTTTCAAAGTTGTTACGTGCAGTGTGTTTGTTTGAATCATTCTCATTCATTGATGCTTTCTTTGATCCATGTGATCTTTTATTCTCATCCATTGATGAGAATCCTTGATCCATGCCTTCACCCTTGATTCCATATTGACCATTGATTGATCAAATCGATCTCAACCCTTGATTATTCATTTGCTCTCCTATAAATACATTACCATTTGGAGAGAAATGGATCCACCTTTTCAAAGTAAAGTTATGTTGTCCATATGAATAATATCTCTATTCATACTTGCATCATTTTCAAGCTCTCTCATCTTTGCATCCACCCATGGAATTGTTTTATCATATTTAGCTTATTTTTTAACAATGGTGGTCGGTTAACTTCTCATATCATCCAAGGGATTGGGAAAGGGTTTCCATTCCACATCAATGCGATACCACTCCCCTAATGAGATAAGGTTTAGAGTTCTAGATTAGATTTATTTTAATCTTTCATGTTCATTTCATGCTTAGTTTGATGGTTTTTTATATTTTTTAATGCATTTGAACATCTCATTGGGGTTGTAGCTTAAAGGGTTAGATATGTCTCAAATTCATTAGGATATGGTGTATTTAACCTATACTATAATTACAATCGCATTTTGGCACTAGAAGGAGGGCTTTACTAACTTCGTTTGATGAATTTCTCTTATGTTTCCATGAGTTACAAGTTTTGGAGAAATAGTGACACTTTGAGGGCTTAAGCGATGCTATTGAAGCGTGTCACCATATAGTGACGTATTTGATTGCATTATAGCAATGCATATTAAATTCAGGGACGCATTTAAATATAGCGACACATTACTTTTTGGATTTATCATGAATTTAAAAATGGCAACGCTATTGATATAGTGATGCATTTGTCATCATTGTTTTGCTATAGAGCGACACCTTCAAACTTCACCAAAGTGACGCACCTGAATTATAGCAACACTTTTGTCAATTTTAGTGATGCAATTGATTTCCATGATGCTTTTTATTGGTAAATAAAATAGAGAGTTAATTTGCACACGTTCTTTAAATTTTCAGTTTCATACACTCTCAAATACTTTACTAACTTTTGGTTTTTTTTGCTTTTGAGGCTAACTGGTTTTGCAAATTTGGAAAAACTTGAAGTGAAGGAGCATACTATCATTTGACCATACATTTTAAAAGTTTTTTACACTTATGGGACAATTATAACCCATCATATTCTACTTTTCTTTATGTTTTAGGACCACTAAATTTCTATTGGGCTTAAAATTCACTTTCAAAGTTGGTTAAAATTGGACCAAACAACCTCATTTTGCAATATTGGCTAAAATTGGAAAAAAAAAACAAACACTTCCATTGGTGATTAAAATGAAGTCATTTTTATTTATGGGGTTAAAATGGATGAGTGCTTTCTTTTCTTGTATATGTTCTTGTAGTGTGTATCCACTCCCCTTGCGCTTCATGCGATCTTAGGTGAGGAGAAAACACTCAAGTGTACTTTGCTTGTATACACTTGTAGTATGTATCCACTCCCCTTGCATTTCGTACGATCTTGGGTGAAGAGAAATACTCAAGTGTACTTTCTTGCTTTGAGTCACCCTTAAGAGAGGACTTTCTATGAGATACATCTCATAATGGAGAACTCGTAACCAAGTTTTCAAAGAACGTTTACTGACGGGCTATATTAAAGGTTATGAAATTGCAAGAAAGTAGCTTCAATCCTGGGTGACAACGTATTGCACCTAATACCACGCCTTAAGTGGAATGGGAACGGTTAAAGAGCCTTAAGTGGCCAGTGACTAGTAGTGTAATGATGGGTGTTCTCGATTTGTTGTAATTAAAAACCTTGTTTTAGTATCCAACCAAGTCCAATTCTGAATTGTTCTTTAAAGTGGTGCATTGGAACTTAGATTCCAAGAAGTTACTTACCAAGTTTGACTTGTGGGTCAAGGCATAAAGGATTAAAGAGAATGGACACTTTTTCTTTTGTTCCTCCACAATGTTGCATGTAAAATCATCCCTTCGGGGCATGAGGTAAGCCCACCAAGAAGATACGTACCCACTTGAGCTAGGAATGTTATATTGATTCTGAGTCAGTTTGACACATTGTTTGGTTCCAAAACATCTTAAACAAACATCAACATGATTCATCAAATTTCAAACCCTTTGGATTAAGTATGGATACCTTTTGAAAAGTCCTAATATTGTTGCTTGTCCCTAAGGATTTTATCCTTAGAGGCTTCTAAATATTTGGACTTATATCTAAATCTACACTTTCCAAAGTTAACATAGGGAACTATTTCCTTAGCTTCATAATTTTCACATAATGGACTTTGTAAAATGAAAGTTGCTTAGACATAGACATTCTTATTTTGACAATAATTAAGACTTTCTTGATGTGAAGAGGAGGAGGCTAAAGAGAAGGCTTGGAGGAGGGTGGTTTCCACCCAAGAATTCTACCATTGTTAAGATAATTGTGATTGAGGTAGGACATTCTCCTTCTTTGATGTTATGCAATAATGTGTAAAACTTGTTTTATGGGGTTTTGCTTTGGTGGTTTCTTGATGTCATGTGCTTTATTGTGCATTGTGTGTTGTCTATTTCTTGTGTGCTCATTTTAGGGAGTCAACCCCATCTTGCAAAGAGGATACTTTGGTCCTCCATGTGCAGGGGTTTGATTGGGCGTGACTCCCACACATAGGGGGGTGATCCCACAATACTAGTTTACAATTTTTGGCCAAATTAGACACTGAAATAAATTTTTTTAACCAAATATTCACTTTCGGGCACCTATAGCGGCTAAACCATGAGGAATTTGAAGATGATGCAAACTAGTGATTTGTGACATTTTGTCTATATATTCTAAATATATTTTTTTCAAAAATTTTGGAATCAAATTGCACTTCTTTTTCCATCTCCTTCGAAAACTAGTTTTTTCAGTAAACAACATTTTTAATGAGTGACGCTCACCGTATAACGCATACCTTTTTTTCCATGAAGGATAAAATTCTATTTTTTTTGAATTTAGATTTGTAACTATGATATCTAGTGACTTCAATTGGTTTCATAGTGTTTTATTAAATTTTTTTCCTTAATCAAGTTTCAAAGTCAAAGCAATTACAATTCAAACATAGGTGGACTGTATAACTCGTAACTTTTTTTGTATGTATCGAAATTCAAAAAAAAAATTGTTAGATCAAGGACTTCAATATCTAGTGCACTCATATTTTTCAAAAAAAAATTGATAATCTACTATTTTTCCACATGTGCAAAACAGAGAGCTTGATTTTTGGTGAAAAACCTATATTTAATAAAACTAAAAAAACAAATAAATAATAAAACCAAAACATATTAAAATTATATGTGTTGGATAGCTAGTTCTAAGGACTACCATCATCCAGTTGGGTCTATGAAGTCTCCTCCATTTTCATCCTCAACCTGAGCTTCGAAGCGCAAAATTCTGGACTTTTTTGTTGTCTGAGGGGGAGAAGGGGGGAAAAGGGGGGTTCGAGCAAACCAATTGAGTTCGCTTGAACCCCCTCTACATAAGGCTTTCCCTTTGCCTTTTTCTTGGGAATGGTGGGACCTGCATTAAATGGGTTCACTCGAACCCCTAAAAACCAATTTTTTTTGCATGGTGTCATTTTTTGCAACTTTTCCTTGCTTACTAGAATTGTAAACCACTTGTGTGGGTTTACCCAGGGGCATTTATTATTTTGGATATGAGTATCCCTTGTGGGTAATGGCCATTACCAGGGTATGAGTACCCTTCTTTATTAGGGATATGAGTATCCCATTTTATTTTATATGAATTGGTTTCTTTTGGAGGAATAAAGAGGTTGATGTGTTGTTGGATGTGGGGGTTTTGATGTGGAGTTTTATTATGGAGATTTGACTATGATTTATATATATATTTCCCCATTCAAGTTGAGCCCCTACTCCCCCTATATAATTTTCCTTGTGGTAAACCATTTTTTTAGATAAGTGTTTGTGTACTTGGGAATGGCTTAATGTGAAAGTCTTTTGTGTGTACATGTGAAGTATTTTTATGTTAAAATGTGTTGTGTTTGTATTGAATTCTCCATGTGGATAACTATTTTCACATGCTCAAGGTAGGGTTCAAACTGATTTTAATTGGTCAAAAATACCTCCTCATCAGACTGATGTAGTCAGAATCATAAAACAATCAATTTTGCCCTAGTGGGTCTATTTTGCTTTTTCAATTTCAGAAAGCATTTCGGGAACTCTGAAGTCATCAATGGAGGTTAGTTAGCTACCAGGTGTCAGATTCAACATTCAAGCACTGAACAGAAGATGATGATGATGATGAACGTGCACGCAGATTGAAGAAAGTCAAAGGAAAGCATGCAAAATGAAGGAGAAAGGTGAAAACTGCAAAATAAAGGAGAAAGGTGAAAACTGCAAAATAAAAACTAAGTCTGGAAGCCATGGGCGCCCTTGGAGGAGATAGGCGCCCAACTTTTCAGGGCATTAGATGATGGAATTAGGGTTTGTGCTCTCAGGAAATGTTGTTTAGATTATTCCTAGCTCCACAGTGATTTCAGTGGTGCGATCATCAGATCAACCAGTCACCCAGAATTCAAGATCAAATGGGGAGGTTTCAACCAGAAGCAGATAGGCACCCTAGATTTTGAAGGCTAAAATGAGTGAATTTGCAGATGAGGTCTCTAGTATAACTTCTTTAGATTTGATCACGCTCTCCAATACAATCATCATCACGTCAATCAAAATTGGCAGTCATCAGATATCGAAGGTGGAACAGAGGGAGATACATGAGCAAAACCACAAAATTCAAAAGCAAAAGTGAAAATCACATAAAATATTCTAACTCTGGAAGAGTTGGGCACCCCAGCTAGCCAGGGGCACCCAAGCTTTTGGCCCCTGAGATGCAGCTTTCAGGTGATATCACTCCCAGGAGACCCCCTTCAGAATCAATTAGGCTATCCTATGAACTGTCTAGAGATCTGATTAGTCTAACTCCCAGAATCACAAATTCATCAGAAGATCAAATGGAAATGAAGAGAACTTGAAGAATGAAGAATCAAGCAAAAATAGCTAACACTGGTGAACTTGGGTGCCCAGAATGAGATGGGTGTCCATGATTTTGAAGGTCAAAACAAAGTTTTTAGCCAAGATTGCCTCCAAGATAATCTCTTCTGGTTCGATCAAGCTTCTCGATGAATCATTCAACTCATGGATAGGATCAATCTGAAAGCTGATAATAAAATCCAAACTAGGGCTTCAAAGTCAAGAAAAAGTTTAAATTCCCGAAAAATGATTGTCTAGAAGAGATAGGCGCCTCTAGCAAGAAGGGCACCCAAGTTGCCATGCCTTAGCTAATTTTTCAAAATTTTGAAATTTCAAGATAAAAATGAAACGTCCAAGTTCAATGCACAAGTTGAGGCTAGGGTTTTAAGGATTGAAAGCAAAAGAAAGCAAATTTTCTCATCCTCAAACTTATTTAAGGATTCCTCTTTCATTTTTCATCATTCTTGCAGGTGGCATCCAAAGGAGAGAAGAGGAGCAGCATAATGAATTTTTCTTTGCAGAATTTGAAGACTTCAATTTGCTGATTTTTCAAAGTTCATCAATTTTCAGACCAGCAACATAAGAGCTTTCCTTTTCATGCTTTTTCATCTAGAACATCAAATTTTTGAAGGAGGTCAAGGTTTTCAATTTTCAATGACCTGAATCATCTCAGTTCATCATTCTGAACAATTTTTGAAGAAATTTTTTAAGTTGCAGCAGCTGCTTTTTCCTTGCATGTCCATGAAATCATCAAAATTTTCAAGTTTTGATCATCTAGGTCCTCTTAAAACATTCTTCTGAACAAAACCCATATCACAACTTTTTTGTGAAAAAAAATTAGATTCTAGGGTTTGTTGCTTTTTCAATCAGCCTTGAATATTTTCAACATCTGATCAACTGGGTTCATCCAAAATGTGCCTCTGAACAAAACCCAGGTGCCAAATTTTTTCATGAAAATTTGAAGAAATTAGGGTTTGCTTCTTTTTCAATCTACACTCAAAATTTCCAAAAACGAGTGATCTGGGTCTTTTTGTAACGAAATTCTGAACAAAACCCATATTTCAGAAGAAAAATATTGAAAAATTTGTTTGTTTGAAGTAGAAAAAACTAACAAGCTAAATTAGAAAGTTGTGCAAAACTTGTCTGAATATAGGCGTGTTTACAGTCATTCTTCAAGGTTTTCAAAATGGAGTACACTCCCCTCGAGTTCAAGACCAAGTCATTGCTATATCATGACTTCATCAAAACAGTTGAGACTGACTTGCACCACATCAAACCAGTATTCAACTTGCAAGCATTGGAAAATGCAGGCAACATCGCAGTCAGGCATCTTGGTCACTCCAGACTACTCGCAACAACATTCATTCCTATTTCAATGCAGAGTCTGGAATTTGTAATTGCTTGCATCAAGCATTACAATCTGGTGACTTGGGAGATTCAATTAGTAGATGATAGAGTGATTTGCAACCTAAAACCAGACGTGATTGAAAAATTCTTCTCAATCCCACCTTGGCCTGAAAGTGTGACTATCTCTAAGGAAGAATGTGAAAGAGTATGGGACATGCATAAGGAGAAATATAGCAAGAAGGTTGCACAGAAGTGGATGAAAGAAAAACATAAAACTTTGCCACATTTTCATGATGTCAGCGAGGTTCAAGAAAGCAACCAATCAGGTTGAAGATTTCTTGAGATCAATTGCAAATGGTGAAGAAATCCTAGAAAGGTGAAACTTTGCTATAGATGGCATTGATGCACCTGATAGAGATAAGGTTTCCAACTTTTTGGTGGATGTGATTGAGATTTAAATCAACCTTCATCTAGAAGCTTTCTTTCCGCTTTCTTTATATTCTCTTCTCAATTCTTATCTACTCTTTGAAGAAGAGAAAGAAGATAAAATGTAATAGTTGGCATTTCTTGTTTTTCCTGCTTTCTTAGGTGGATAGATGTTATCTTCTTTTAGTTTTAGAAATAAAGCTTTCTTGCTGAGCAAGCCTTGGTTGTAAAAGCAAGGAGATTTTAGGGTTCCCTACTCCTCTTGCTTGTCTATAAATAAGAGTGCTCATTGTTTTCAGCAACCGTACTAGTGATAACAAATTGCTGAGCTTATTTTGCCTTCAAGTTGTTGTCTTGTAGTTGTTCACTTTGTGTAAGAACAAGTTTGCAAGTCTCTTTTAGTTGCAATTTCTTGTTCCATGCATGTGTTTAGTGTAATCCTTGTTCTATAAATTTGAGAAATAAATTATTGAGCCTCTTTTGCCTTGATATAATGTCTCAAGTTTTCATTTATTGTGTTATGCTTATGTGATCTTAATTTCAGCTTGCATTGAAAGTAAGTAGATGTATGTTGAGAAATATTTCATTTAAGCACTTTGTCAGAGAATCAAACTTTGTGCATTTCTATTTCTCTTTCTTTGTGTTTACTTGAGAAAATAGAAACGTCATTAGCCTAGGTTAGTCGTTGTTGAAATTCCTTAATCAGAAAATCTGAGCTACGGCACTTGAGTTTTTAAACCTTGTGCTCTTAGTTGATCAAAAAGATAGGAAACTTAGTTTTAGTTTACTTTATTGAACACCATTAGCAAAGAGGGAGCTTCCCCTCCTAATTCGAAGACTAGTTTTACTATGCATAGTTGTCTATTTCTAATTTGCATTCCAGAGGTGCAAATTAAAATGCAAATAGTTTTCTAGCGCCCACCATAGATTTTGGGTTCAATCCCCAGTATGATCCCCAATAGAGTCAAATGTTGTACCCCAAATTAAAAAATTTGCTACACTTAGGCATTTTGGAGAAATGAGTAAAAGTCCTATCAAAACTATAAAAAAAGGTCAAAAATGGGGTTTGCACATTTTGTATGAGGGTCAAAAACTTGAAATTTTCAAAATCTAACGATCTAGGTTGGCTCAGAGTGACAAATTCTACAAAACCCAGATCTCAGTTTTTCATCCCAACTTTTTAGAAAATTTCTATTTTTAGAAAATTTTACTAGCATCCATTTTGAAAGAAACCTAGAAAAACCCAAAAAAAAGTTACTATTTTTGGAAAGTTTCTAAAAATAGCAATTTTCCTAAAAAGTAGGGATAAAAAACTGAGATCTAGGTTTTGTAGAATTTGTCGCTCTAAGCCAACCCAGATAGTTAGATTTTGAAAATTTCAAGTTTTGACCCTCATGCAAGACGTGCAAACCCCATTTTTTACCTTTTTTGATAGTTTTGATAAGACTTTTACTCATTTCTCCAAAATTCCCAAGTGTAGCAAAATTTTTAATTTGGGGTACAACATTTGGCTCTATCTGGGACCATGGCGGATACTTACGACATAGGAGAATCAAAGAATCTCTGGATTTTTTAGCACAGACTAGTGCCTTATCCATTGGGTATTGGAGTCAGCAACATTTCCTAATCACCTATTTGCAAGACTTTCCTAAGTCACCTATGACAAGACTTCCTAGAATCACCTAATAGTTGAAATTTCCTAAAAATCACCTAAAACAAGACGCCTAATCACCTAAAACATGACAGGACTGTTACAGAAAGGGGAAACACAACATAACGAACACATCACGAAAAGGGGAAACACATCACGAAAACAAAGAAAAATTATTTCATCTGAAGGATGTCATTTCTGCCTGAAAGGCTTCACTTCTCTTCTCATGGGTATCGTCGGAGAGAAATCTTTTGAGATGAAGATTCTCATATCTTCATACATCCAAGCAGAGGCACCTTGAAAAAAGTCTGAATATGGTGTAAGGAAGGAAGCAGGTACCACTGAGTCACCAACTTTGTTGTCATTCATCTTCGGGATGTTTGTGTTGTCAATCCTTGGTATGTCTCTACCGTTGATCTTTGGGATGTCTCTGTTGTCGAACTCTTCAAACCAATCGATCGCATTCCACATCCAATTTCTATAATGTCATAGATGATCCTTTCTAACTTGATCCTTTGATTGGCTCGTCGATTAGCTCCACATCCCCTTTAACACATAGGAGTTCAATTCCCATGTCTTCGGCATTTTTTAGGGCTAACAAAAGTGCCTCTTTTTCAGCTTCAGTAAACTCCAATTGCAGGCCATATGACAATGGGTACAATGGTTCTTTAGGGGAGATGATCACTTCCCCTGCTACTGATCCTGTATTAGAACCACCTCCATCTAATTGTATTGTCCATAACTTTGTATCTTCTATCAGTCTCTTTTCAGAACAAGCAATGTTCTGGTCTTCAATTCCTATCTCTGATAGCATTACATAATTACCAAGACCCATTTCTTGATATAGATTTTGGGCTGGGGGGTTTGGTATTTTCACCACCATGAATTGGGATTTGGGCTCAGGTTTTATCTTGATTTTTCCCTCCTTCATAGGAATGGTTGCAGACAACCAATCTAACTACATTGCACCACCAAGATCTCTACAGAAGCTCTAGCTCAATTACATCCCGTAGCTGGGTGGAATGTCAACCATTAGGATGGTCATTTTAATCTTTTTCACTAGGCAAGCTACCAACCTTAGTTGAGTGTCCTCCAATTGTCCAACCAACGGCACCGACTCAGACTAAAGTGAATAGCATTCATGTTGAGTTTTTGTGCACGAGAGTCCCAATGCTTTCATTACTTGTAGAGGCATGATGTTGTCTAAGGCTCTTGAATCAATGATACAATTGCTCAATTTGAATCCTCCTATATACAAAGATATATAGAAAGGTTTGGGTTTTTCTTTCACTGGAACGGATGACTCGAGCAATGTAGGCTAAATTGAAGCTTCTTTCTTTACATGTATTATTCTGTCTAGTTGCTCAGGATGATCACAAAGATATTCCAACTGAGAAATCTACACTTTCGTCTTCATCAAAGATTCTACAATATCAAAATTGGTTGAAGATGAGTCTTGAGAAACTACTTTAGCATTCTCTTGTTCTCTAGCTCTCTGCCTCTCTTCTTCTTTTTGCGCTTGCAAGTACAAAGAATTTGTAAACACGGGCAAAGAGTTTCTTCTGTGATTTGTTACAAGAGAGTAATGGTGGAGGTCTTCTTTTTCTTCAATAACGGGTTCTCTTTGAAAGTATCCCATAGCGGAGTCGCCATTGAAGTTGTCTGTCTATGGTAAGACAACATTCGAACTTGGTGTTGGTACAAAGTTGGAACTGGGTGTAGCCTCAGTATATCCCATAATCTAGTTCATTCTTAAGTTCTCAGGACATGTAGTACCAGTATATGTGTCGGTATCATGAAAGGAACAAAATACTGCATTTTGTGTAACTTCAACTATTGGTCTTGGTGGAGGTGCTGGCAACCGTGGCCTATAATTATTGAAAGGCTAAAAATTATTTCTCTTTGGCTGGTACGGTTGCTAAAATTGATACTGTGGTGATGGTAGTGCAAGCATCTCATTGGCTATTTTTAGTAGCAGTGGATCTATAGAACTCTGAACCAGAGGCCTAATTGAATCCTTCTTCATTATGTCGAAAGTAATCATATTATCCTCCAACTCGATGGCGTGTTCTTGCGCATCTACCAGTTCTGTATGTCTTTCCATCTTCAGAAAGAAGGCTATCTCTAATGGAAGAGCATTTATGAAGCAGCTCATTAGAATCTCTTGTGATGGATTAAGTGTAGAAGAAAGTCATGTAACGAGACAATTAAATCTTGCTACAAACTCCCTCATGGGCTCGTTGTACTCCATCTTTGAATTTGCAAGTTGGAAAAACAACAAATGATTGTCTTCAGCGGGCTTGAATCTTGCCAAGAATTTCTCACTCATAGTTTCCCAGCTTGTAATAATACCTAGCGCTAGGTGATTGAACCAGTCAATAGCATTCCCAACAAGAGTCTCCACAAAGAGATGCACTGCAATGTCTTCATGTGCCATGTGCAAGATGGCATAGGTCATTGAGAGGGCAGAAAGATGATCATCAGGATGTTGAGTTCCATCGTTATGAAACCATGGAAAGTGCTTCCTTGACCCTTTAGGTAATTCATGATGTTCCTACAAAGCCAAAGGTCCAATTTGATTGCCCCAAGGTAATGGGGGTGGACGTCTTAGATTCCTTCCAACATTATTGTTGTTATCAACCATTGCTTCACAATTTTTAAAGTATTATCGATAAAGTAATCCAAAATGTAAGATGAAACTCATGTATGCAATTAGAAAAGGAAACTTTCTTATTACATGTATAATTTGTATTAAATGATTTGGATCTATAATACTAAAAAAAAATTATGTCGTTTTAGTGTACTGAAACTTGTAACTATGTATTCATTTTAAGGAAGAAAAAAAATTTACTCTAAGTGCAACAACATGTATGGGTCTATCTTATAGAATTGCAATGTTTTTTTCAAATAATAAAAGAAGTCATTATTTTCATGTAATTGTTACATGGCAAAAAAAAACAGAACTAGCCTAGTTATTAGCTATATAAATACTTAAAGATTTGAACCACTAATGTAAGCAAACTGAAAGTAAAGAAGAAAATACATTAGATACTAGTTTAATGTTCAAGGAAATTTTCATGTTTAATTTTGTATCTTGCTTTGTATTTTCAAGTTGGAAAAATGTAAGAAGGGTGTATTTGTTTAAATTTTACTATTATTATTATTATTATTTTTATTTTTTTTCAGAGAATAGTAATCTTAGTTGCTATTACAAGAGCAAAAAGAAAAGAAACTTGTATATACTGCGTAAAATCTTTTAGTTGAGAAATTACTGTCATAGTAAAGATTATGTTATTAAGCAAATATTTGAAAATAAGTTTTCAGGATAACTCTATTTGCTTGAAAAAAAAAAAATCCTCAAACTCAATAAGAATAACCATTATTAATATATCATTTTTTCATCTTTGAAGAGGCAGATTTCTGTGCTGGAAAGCATGCAGTCATTAAAAACATTTAGTAACTATTATCTGGAAAAGGATAAGTCTCAGATTAAAATGCAAGACTGATTTGGATCAAAGACTGACCCAAGTACTCGGTAGTTGAAATGAAATGTTCTGGGCAGATCATTAAGTGGCTAAATGGAATTTGATTCGAATGTTCTGAAGCATAAAAATATATAATACCCAAAAAAAAAAATCCTCTTTCCTGCAACAACCATCAAAAACAATTAAACAATCTGAGAAAACAGAAAATAAATTCTCATGTTCGTAAACAATTGAAACTAAATTTAAAAAGAAAACAATAAAGAATAATTGGTTTTTAATCAATTCAAGGTAGTTGATTTTTCAATTGTGGACAAATAGTAAATTTAGTAATTATCTATTCAAGAGTATATTAGAGTTTAAGAAAGAAATTTTAAATTAGTATTAGGAAAGAATTAATTTAGATAGTAGTTATGGATTTATTAACTTAAGAGAAACAAATCAAATATATAAGTTAAAAAGTAATAAATCAAGGTAGTTGAAAATTAAAGTCTTTAAATTAAAACTTCTTGAATAAATAATATAATTAGAATTTGCATAGTTAATAATTATATTGCTAGTTAACTTTCTTGAGTAACAAGTTGTTAATCTATAAAATATTATGATATATTATATATGTAATTAAAATTTGACAATTATAACAATTAAATTTAGAATGGGTATATTATTAAATACAAACTTCTATCAATGCTTATGGAAATTTAGTTGAACCCTTACGAGCATACATTTATAAAATATTAATATATATAAATTACATCCAGAGATATCCTTCTCAAGGCACCTATTTTCATCATGCTATCACACAACGAATTGCCATGCAGTCTACATATCTACATTGCACTGCAAAACTCATTTACAAAACATACAATATACCTATAGTTATCAACTGACTTGCCTCCTCCATCTTCTTTCATTGCCATTGAAAAGCTTTGTATCAACGTGTCTAATTGCTCTTTGATATCCTCTATTGTGAAACCTCTCATCGCTATGTACTCCATTTATAACTGGGCAATGGGCATACATAGTGATGAGAGATGTTGAAATGGAGAATTAAAAGTAGTGCATAGATGAAGATTTCGAAATAGAGGATTGAGGTCTTTTAGAAGGCAAAACCAAAGACAACAAAAACTCAACAATATGCTGAGAAAACTATAGCTTTATTTTTCTGATTTTGAACTGATTACAAATGCCTATGATTTATAGAGGTCTTAGACTATTCGAGAAGAATATTAAAGCTAATAATAGATATAGAAAGAAAACACATGCAATAGTAAAAAGCCCTACTAATTTCTAATTTATAAGAAATTATCCGCTTTATTCTAACAAATTAGTTGACAGAATGAGGTGTTTTAGAAACTTGATATAAGTGTCTCCATGATAGAATGAGGTGTTTTATAATATTAATTGAATGCTATTTAAAATTGTAACCATTGTTTTTGCTTTGAGATTACCGCTTCATATTTATCTTCCAAAAATAATATTAAAAGATATTTAAAATAATATTTAAGTTTTATTGAATAACCATTTTTTAAAAATTTAAAAAGTAGAATCTCGAACAAAACTGATAGCTTTCATAAAAAGAAAACTGTTTTTTAAATTCATTTTAGGAAGTTAACAATAATGACTGTGTTTTTTTTTCAAAAGATAAGAAGATAAGATTTAAGAGTGGATGTGGATTTGCATGTCATTTTAACGTCAATTTCTAGTTGAAGAATTTTTCCTTATACATTTTTTTTGGTGGATGTCATTGTAATACGCCTCTCGGCGTAATTAACTAATATTAAGATTATTCATAGTGATACGGTTGAAGAAAAGAAAATTTAATCATAGATTTAATCTTATATAGTTGGAGCAAGTAACTAGATTATTTCCATAGAGGAAAAACTAGAAAACTTCTTGAGTAAACATTAGTATAACCAAGTGGAAGTTTTGTGAGTCAAGGAATCAAATCAAACTATGAATTTAAGTGTATCAAGACGTTATATGTATATCTAGACTCCTATTTAAAACAATAAGTAAATGTTGATTTAGTTTAGAACTTGAAGTTATGTAAATCTGTCTTAAAGTTTTGGTAGTATCAAAATAATTTCTCTATTATTAATATTGATAGTAAAGTAGAGGAAATTTGTTTTCATTTACTTTTGACTTTATTCCAATTATAATTATTTTGTGAGGTAATTTTAATGTAATTCTTCATTTTCATACTCATAATAGTCTTGACATTAATATACAATAGTTATTATTTTATAGCTATACTAAGGAAAACAAGTAGAGATTAGTATGTGTTAGTGGTTCATTACCAAAATTACTTAGAAGAATGATTATTTGCTTTACTCTAGGATAAGTAGAAAAAATTTAAAAGCACTTCAAGTTGAAAACACTTAGAGCAAAGCACAAAATAGAATAGTTTAAGCGATGTGATGACATTGTAAACTTGATGTCATCATCTATTGATTAACTATAGAACTTGAATGACATTATTAAGTTTTTAAAAAAATGGTAGTTTAAGTTGGTAAAATTTTAGGCCATGACAATGTCTCAATGAAGGCTTGTGACTCAATCATGCCTCTATAGGCATATTATCAACAAGATTTGATGTAGGAGACATGTTAATTAGGTAACAAGTAGTGGCAACAACTTCAGTCCAAAACCTTTATTCAAGACTAGCACCACTCAACATACTCCTAGCCTTCACCATCAATGTCATTTTCATCCTTTTTGCAACTCCATTCTATTGTGGAAAATATGGAGTTGTCTTTTATCTCAAAATTTTGTAATCTTTACAAAATCTATCAAAATCATTAGAGAAAAAATCACCGCAATTATCGATCCTCGAACATTTTATTTTCTTTCTAGTTTGCATGCTTTAAATTATTTAAATCAACAAAAAAACTTCATATTTACTCTTTAGAAATATACCCATGTCCTTCAATATTATAATCCTCAATATATGAAATATAATATGTGGATTTTCCAATTGACAAAACATCTATAGGACCAAACACATCAAAATGAATAAGATCTAACACATCACAAGATTTATGAGAACTTGAGTAAAACTAAACATGGTTTTATTTTCCATAAATGAAACTCACAGAAATCAAAATCAAGATTACAATCAAACAACCCTTCAACAAGGTTTTTATTTTTCAAGGTCCTTAGACCCTTTTACTCCAATGTGGCCAAATCTTTGGTGACATAACATAGTTTTCTCTACAAGTAACTTTGATTCAAAATAAAGAGCACCCTTGGGTACCAAGAAGCCATGACCATCTATTGAAGATGAATCCCTCACATCTTCCAATGAAGTACATGTTACCTATTTTGCTACTAGCCCAAATAGGTAGTGTTGCTTATATTTTATAAGTGAAAAGAAGGTACATTTTAACTTTGCTATGTCACATTCATGTGCATAAAGAAATATCAAAAGACTACAATACTATATGGCCTTATGCAGATGCATATAACATAGGAAAAAGTGCACAATATTTCCAAAAATGTAGTCTTTATTGATAATGATAAGTGTATAGTGTCCTTCACAAGCCGAGATTAACTATTTTAATGCATATAAAGGAAAAACTATACATTTATAGATAAAAGAAATGCATATGTAAAGAAGGGGGACCCATCATTGCCTGAATGACGAATTTCGGTTGATTTGTCCTATATCAGCTTCAGTCCTCCTGCCCATCTAGCCTCCATTTGTTGTTTTCCCTTGTTGCTCCAAGGTTTCCTACATTTGTGAGAAGAGGTTTGGTTAAAGCAATGAAGGATCACCAATCAATACATAGGCAAACATCCATAAACATATAATCTAATCCTTATAAACATTAAATTAGCTAGCATATCATAGATGTCCAAGAAAACAAGAGAGTTATCAAACACATATATCATATGTTTTGTTTTATCTAGCATGTTTGCTCTATAAGACAAATATTTGTTACTGTTTTGTTTCATCTGGTTACAGCATGTGGAGTAAAATGTGGCTCCCATAAGGGTTGAGCCCAACATGTTGCCCTCTTGTGTTTTAGGAGGGATAGGAAATTGAACAACTTCATCAAATTGATGATAAACCTATTCTTGATGCATTATATCAATATGGAATCATACCAGTTCATCAAATTTCATTATCAGATTCAAAAGATGCAACAAAAATTGGGTGAATTATTAAGAAGGATTACTCTTCATCTTTTCACAAGGAACCAAACAGTAGTTTTTCATCATGTTGATCAAAGGGGCAGTCATTTCTTCTTGGAAATCTTACTCTGTTTGATATGTCTTTCAATCTTCTTAAGTGGATCCAAATTCAAGTTAAACAGTGATATGAGTTGTAATTTCATTGTCATCATTTTCAAGGATCAGTAAAGAAGGAAACAAGAACAAAGACATCAATCATTCAAAGATGAAAATAGTTTGTCTCTTCCCAAGAAACAGATGATTTCTTTGATAATGGTGAAAATACACAAAAAAATTGGCACATGGAACCCAATAAACCAATGTTGGTACAACAGAAATCAAATGGTGTAGAATTTGATGCCTTTGACAGGAGAAACATGAAGACTGGAGCACAAATGCATTAAGTTCAATTATGGATAATCACATAGCACAAGAGTTGCCCAATCCTATCAAGAGTTGTCATGAGCTAAGTGGAGCATGTACAGAGGTGTTCAAGAGCATGTATAATATCCCAAGAGAGTATAAAGGTCACATATTGAATGACAGTCATTCTCAAAAGAATGATGATAGTGGCAATGATATAGGTATAAGGGTTCAATCTAGATTTCCATCATGCTATGAGAAGCAGTGCGCAAATGAGAAAGAATTCCACGAAAAGCAGCAAAAGGATTGTAAATGCTATGAAATATTCATCAAATTATGAGTTATAACTATGAGCATATTACTAAGTGTATAGTCCTCTAAGTAGTGGAGTGCATTGGGAATGAAAGATCTTGCCAGTATCATAATTACCTCATCATGAAATGAATAGGCCAGGTTACAAAACCATCAAGAAAGGTGCAATGAGTCAAGAATAGTGAACAAGACTAGTCAGGCATTCAATAAAGAACAAACTAGATGTAGCTATTCTTTTAAAATCCTAGAAGTATGAGGAATCCACACAACATTAAAAGGAAAGTCATAATTCTCATGACCTGTGAAGACAACTATATGCATAAAGAAAGGAATACAATCATGACAACAAGAATAAAGGCAGAGCTTTTAAAGTTAAGATAACACCATCAAATGTGAAAGAAGGGACCATATCAGAAGTTGGGACAAATGCATCAAGTTCAATTATGGAGGAAGGAACCTCAAAGATCTGTAGAAGTAAACTTCTCTCATAAAACCCAGACTCAAGAAATCATTGAAGCATTGGACAATGATACCAAAAACAACAAGACTCTGGTCTATGCCTATTCAGTCAGGATTGCATGAATAATATTTTATGAATTTTTGTTGCAATTGTTACCTAAAGAGTTGAAAGTGCCAAGGCTGAGTTGTGCATTATGACAAGTATTTAGAATTTTTCAAATCTTCTTTTTGGGGAATGCATTTGTTTTAGTATGGGTTGAAATAATTTCTTCCATTTGAAAGTTGTTGCATAGGGTTCGTGATTTTAGGTTTGAGAGCAGAATTTATATGTCTCTAAGGCTTGTATGTTGGGAAACGGTGCATTTTGGAAGACTGTCCAAGTTCAACAAGGTTTGATTGAGCAGGGGTTTGGAATGAAAATGAGTGAAACTTTCAGAGGGAAGAAGTGATAAAAGGAACACTTTTTGACCATTTGTTAGAAAATATAATTATGCAAGGAGACAGACCTCTATAAACAGTCAAGATGAAATGGCCCAAACTGCTAGTTTTTGAGGTACCAAATAGTAAATTTGAGCATTTAAAGGTAAATATTTTGTATGTTGAAAAAGTGACTCAAAAGGTAGTTTCAATTTTGAAAGTGAAGAGTCTAATGACTCTCTTCAAAATGAGGACCTCAAGTATTCAGTAAAGTTCCTATTGGACCCATTTTCTTTAGAGGAAGTGTTGATCAAATGTCAGAGCCTTCAAAGCATTGAAGACCAATTGTTATGAAAAAAATGCACTTTGTCAGTCATGTAGTCTCATGCTTACTACTCAAAGTGAAAATTGTTATGGATTGTTGTTTTCTTCTTATCTTTTATCCTGTTGCATTAAGAAATGGAGATATCACCATATGTGTGTCATCTCTTAAAAGGAGACATAAGCCCTCATTAATTACCTATACACTCTTTGTGGGGGAATTAAAATCAAATATCTCAAACTAGAGAGAGCAAGAGAAAGGATCAATTTTAGGCTCAGTTACAAAGAGCAAGGACAGCGAGCACAAAGGAATTCCATTTGTCAAAGGTGAGTTATAGAAATAGCATTTTATTTCACATACAATGAAAAGAATGTAAATGGATGCATGTTAGTTTGTCTTTTTCTCAGAATGCTTTTATACAAGGAAAGCAAACAAAATAGAGGAGGGTTTGCAAATAAGAGGGTAGTGTTCATGAAGAAATGGAAAAGATGTGGAGCCTTTGAATTATATTTGTACTTTACAATGGTATGGAATCATTTAGAAAATCATTTGTTCTTCACAGAAACAAAGCTTTTTCAAGTGAACTCATATGTGCAAATAAATGAAGCACAAAACATAATGCAAAGACAGGTAAACCCTTGAGTTAGGCTTTCTATTCAGAAAGAAGTCTCACTATTATCAAATGAAGAGAAACCATAGGCCGAGCCATGGCCATTTTCTAGAAAATAGAAGAAAAATGTGCAGAGCAAAGCTCAAAATGAGCTTTCTTTCATTTTGAAATGAGAAGGAATTGTGGCATTACAAGGCTCAAAATGAGCATTTTCTACAGAAAGCAAAATGGAGCATAGAGAAACAAACCCAGAAAGGAAGGGTATGAGGGTTGCTTTATCAAACAATGAGGTTGATCCTTTGTTTTCTATGTTTTCCATGAAATAGTAAGCTATGCGCTTGGGTTTCAAACCCTCTTTCTGAAAGTTCAAATGAAAGTACAAGATACACCAAAAAAAAGCAATGCTTTAGGTTTGAGCAAGGTGGAAAGGCACCCAAAGATGCAAGAATGGCCATGGCCATGAAGATTTAGATGGCCATCACAAACCCAAAAAATGAGAAGAGATTGCAAACCTAGTTTGTATGTTCATAGTTGCTACCTGAGAAAGGGAAGTGTTTAATTTTATGCCATGAGAAAACATTCTAAAACAAGAGAGAATGCTAAAGAAGCCATGGATTCCATCAAAAATACACAGAGATTCATCTATTTTCTTCCATAGAAGGCAGAAAGAGTTCATCATTTTATTCAAATGAGCTCAAATCAAGCTTATTTAAGAGGGAAATGCAAGATTCAAAGAATGGGAACTTACCCTCTTTGTTGTTGTGAAGAAATACATGAAAGGTCGTAGGCTTTCCCTCAAATTTTCCTCTCAAAGGTTCAAACCAAGCTCTCCAATGGTGGCCAAGAGAAAAGTATATCAACATAAGTCACAAACATAAAGAAATGCATCAGAAATATACCATAGTCGCGGCCTTGAAAGCTTGAATGACTTTCAAAATGGAGGAAAAAAAGCCAAATTTATGACTAGGAATAGCACTTACCTTGATTTTCCAGTTATGAATCTTCAAAAAACCACTCAGAGTCTGCCATGAAAGTGTTTATAGAGCCTATACAAACCCTATGTTGGCAGCTAGGAGCTCTCTAGAATGTGAGTGTGTGAAATGAAATGAAACAAGCTTGGCCGAGGAGTTTTTCCTTTAGGGTTTCTAGAAATCCCTAAGAATTTCGACCTCATAAGGTGTTTTTCACCTTTGTTTTAAAAATTGCAACACAAATTAATGTGTCCCATGGGCTAAGACTTGCAGTCTTATGCCTTATGCTTATTTTGCCTTATGTATGCCATATTTGAGAGCCTATGCCTTGTGTTCCTTTTGCCTTGTGTAGGCTCTTGTTTAGAGTTTGAAGTAGTTTGCATTTTGATCTCCCACAAGGCCAAGTCACATTGTTATTATTTTTGCATTTATTTTGAAATGTAAAATGTTTGACTAAGTGATGGTTATAAATCACTTAGCCAGGTATTACTTTTAAATGTAGAAATGAGGTGAGTTATGCTTTGTAAATGTCTTAAGGGAGATTTAGTTAGCTTTGATGCTCTTGCAAGCATTTAGGGGTGGTTGAGACAATTGTTGTTATTTTGTGTTTATTTTGAAACGTAAAACATTTTGATTAAGTGATGTTATTATAAGTCACTTAGTTAAAGTGTTATTCTAAATGCAGAATAAGGTCTTATGCTTTGCAAACACACAAGGAGCATGAATCAAAGCATCTTGGAGACATAATGATGATTTTCCAACATGGGGAAGGTGTATAGGTTGTGTTTGACTAATTTTTGAGGGAATGGACCATTTAGAGGTAGGTTTTTCATGCTTTTAGTGTGACTTGGGTCATGACTTAACTTTTCTACATTTTGGTGACCTTTTGGAGGGGTTTTGGAAGCTTCTTTTTTGGCCTTTCTACTGCATCCGACCAGGAGCTTCTAGAGGGACATGTGTGGGACAATTGTTTGAATTTTGCATAAGTAACTTCAAACAGAGTTTTTGAAGTTAGTTCTTTCTTCTTTCAGCAAGTATTGGAGTTCATTCTTGGAGTTCTTTCAAGTGAATGATAGTATTGGAACTCTTGACAAATTTGTATACCAGTGAGTACCTTAGATATTAATGATATTGAATATTTTGTCTTCTCATTTCATACTTTATTGTGTGCATCTAGTGATTGATCAAGTTACTTGTGAAATTTAGCTTTTCCCTGTAATTTTGTCTCATATTATGCACCTTTTTCCATAAAATTGTGTTGTTGCAGGTTATAGACTGTGTTTTAGAATGCAAATATTTTTAGTTTTGAAACCTCTTTCCTTCTAAGAGTCTAGCATTAAAACCTCCTTATAAAGTACTTATGCAAGAAACATACAGAAGTGAGTTGTGTAAACCAAGATTTGTCATTATTTGTACTATGTACAAGTTGTTTTACAAGTCTTAAGTAGTGTTTTGGTGCATCACCATTTAAGGTTTTTTCAGTTAGTTTTATTTTAAGTTTCCTTCTTACTCTTTCCTCAAGAAGTCATTAGTTTAGTAGTAGTTTAGGTGACACCAATTAGGATCCAACCTTATCTAGAGGTCCACTCCAAGTTTAGGTGACCCAAATCCGAGGAGTGTTCCCATGTTGCTCCAAATTGCTAAGTTCTACAACTTAGCAAGGGTGCAGATTTGAAGAGTTAATAGTTTTGGCACACCCGATGGAACTATTCTAATTAGGATAGTTTAGAAAATATATGTGTTTTGCTGGTTTTGATATGCAACTAGCATTTTTTAAGCCTTTAAGAGGTTAAATTTGCATATCTGGTGACTGTGAGTGTGGAAAGTAGTAGAAAAACCAATGTTGCAACAACTTATGAAAAAATCTAGACAAGAGGAAGTTTTGTTCCTTTTGAATACTTGCAGTTGTCGCCACCTAAGAGAAGAGGCAAATAAGCAAAAATAGTTACTATTTCATCAAGGAAAACAATTTCAACTCCACCTGCAATGAGAGTTCAAATCCTCCTATAAGGCAGCAAAATTTGGTTCCACCAATGGCAGTTCCAAGGAATCAATCCTTTGTTACTTTTAATGGAGGTAGCCTGCTAAATTTAGCTCAACATGATATTCCTATGGCTGTCCTCAAGAGTATTCCATATTTTTCAAGTGAGGATCAAACCACACTAGTTGAGCACATTTTCCCACAATGCTATTTATGCCATTAACAATTATTGTCTACAACTAACTCAACTGTTAATATCAAGGAAAATCCATTAAAATTTCATTAACAAAATCAGGCTAACCCAGCTTCATTCATGAAAACAAAATGTCCATTATTCAGAACTTTGAATACATAAACAATACTAAAGTTCATTGTGCAACTATATATGAATAAAATGATTCTAATTTTGACATACTCGTCGCTGTGAAACCTAAGCAATCATTTGGTTATGAGACAAAACTCAGAAGTTTTCAAGGTTATAAGCAAAGCATTCATTGGTCGCTCTAGGAATGACTACTCCTTATATGTCTAATACATTTCTTTCTTAGCAAATCAAGGGTCATATTCGAGAATTCCCATTAAGGCATGTTTGTTTTACACCATATATTTCGACATGTAGACTTATATTTGTAATATTTTCAAAGAAACAGCCCTTCGATCTTGTAGATCAAACCATACAAGGGTTTAATGAATCAAAAAATCTTAATTACTCCATTATTCCTATTGAACCATGGTGACATCATAAAATAACAGTATACCTACATATGACATATTCTTATAGCAATTGTTTTAGCCCTTTTACCATTATCGGCCTAGCCGATAATGAGTTTCAATACATTGGAAATGAAACACAAGGTATTATGCCCCTCGCATAGGATCGATAGTCGATCCTCTACAAAGTTTAAATATGCTAAAATACGCAGTCAATTGGAATGGAATTCCAATAGCCATAGTATGGCTAGCACCATCGTGCAAGATCAAGTGATAGTTGATTCAATAATGGCTCTAAGCCTTGGCCTAGCTCTGCAAGCTAGCTGATAAGGTGCTCAACTTAGATATTACCCATGCAAGGCAGGTTGTTTGGCCATGTGACCCAAAAGGTGGTCGACATTACACAAACATTTGGCTCAAGGCTATAACAAACACAGACAGAGAATTACATTTTATTGTGCTATTAATCCATTCAATAGTATGAAAAGAATACTATTAGTATTTGATGGAAATGATACTAAAATCAAGCTTATTTCCCAAAGGGATCAATTTACCTTGAAATAGAGCTTTTTGCAAAGCTTTCCATTGATTTTTCCACTTCCATGAGCTCTTTTTCCCTACTTTTTGCCTTTGAGCCAGTCGATTCTATTCACTGTGCTTTTTCCTATGTTATGCCCTTCAAGATAGAAACATTTTTGCATGATGTTGGGTCATTTCCATTATGGTGTTATTTCCATTACCGCCCACTAGCTGGTTCAAATTAATTGGCCATAATGTGTTTCCAAGCCATGACATGGGGAATCTTCCCATATTTCCCATCGAATTTTCAATTAAATTCCATAATGTTCAATTATTGATTTCAACTTCAATTTCTTATTTTCATATAAATATATATGTGTGTGTGTGTATAATTACATATTTGTTATACACATACATTTACATACACATTTTGATATATATATATATATATATATATATATATATATATATATATATACATATAATCTCTCTATATATATATGTGTGTGTGTGTGTGTGTGTATTTATATGTTTGTTGGTAAATAATAGAAATATAATAAAAATTTATTTTATTTTTGAGCATCAATGATATAGTAATGAAATCGTATCTTATTTCATTTTCTTTCAAATTCGAACTCACACAAATTTAGGATAGACAAATCAAATAACAATTATATGTGTTTTTGCTTCTCAAGTTTATTCTATCCAGTCATCTCATTATAATTTCCTATATGAATTTAAATGCAGTTATCATGTCATATCGTGGTGTGTGCACCCAGATTCCATCTAGCTTACCGTTTGATCTGGCTTAACAATCCTACTTCAACCAGGTTCTCGTCCTTCAACCTGCCAACGTGCAACTACACACACTTGCACTTGAAAAATTCATCAGTAATGTTCACTTCTTGATAACATATAAGATAATTCAAAAAGATCGCATAGTCAACATCAGTCAACTTCTTTCAATCTATTTCAAAAATTTCAAAATTTCCAATTAATATATTGAATTTCTTCAATAATTCAATTTACCATATTATAATTAATATGCAATAAAATTGGTTTATGACATAGGTTCATTTAAAATATGTTTATGAACCAACATTTTCTATGTATAGATATGTTTATCAATCCAAAGACTTTTTTCTCTTTACAAATAGGTTCCTATCACCCCACAAAATTCAAACTCAAGAATTTATTAAAATTTATTCCCTAACCATGGGAAAAATAACACAATGTAGAATGGTTCATCTAACCCATATTTATTTACCATGACAATCATTTTGAACCTTAGAGATACAAAACTTACTACCTCACCTTGGTATGAAATGAAAAATGAAGATGATTGGTTTGGTTGAACAAGTTAACGATGAAAACATACATATGACCAACCTACTAGAGCATGAGGCACATGTAATTTCTTCAATGTATCCAAACCCAAACCTAGTAGGTTCTTATGTCCTAATTAAATATATAATGAATTTATTTGTATATATATCTTGTATGTATCTTTCAAGGAACTTTTCTCCTCATCATGTTGTGCTTCTGAAAGAACTTACATTGAAATACTTAAATCATGTAACCCTAGGTTTAGAATATGAACATAAACATGTTGATTTAAATATTAATTCTCCAACTTTGAAGTGTAAGATCATTTTTTCAAGTGACTTTTAGGATAATTGAATTAAGAGGTACATGGTTGATGATGTTGCTACTAAAAATTTAGTTCCCCTTTGTATATTATAGAGAATGGTTTATGGAGAGATAAACATTACATCTTGTAAGAATACACTATTTATTTATGACAACACAAAAGAAAAAATTATCAAGAAATTAGTCTCAATCTCAAGATAATCACCTCCTTTTTTATTCCATCAATAAGGAAACCAGTTATAACATGTTGTTAATAATACTTTGTAGTCAAAAGATGGAGTCAATTATTTCTACCTTATTTTAAGAGGTATATTTTTTATGTTTGGGTAAAATACATGTCACAAAAGGGAAAACTAAGCCATTTAACATTGTTAAGGTGGACCAAACCAAGAAAAGGGTATGGATAAAAATTGACTATGAGTTACCTATAAATTAGGGAGTTACGTCTCTTGCACCCATTCCAAAATTCATCTTTGTAAGAAAAGGAGAATAGTATAGATATCTAAGATAAAGTCTAAGAAACACATCCATAAAAATAACATCTCTAGCATATAAATTTCAAATTCTAAGTACTATACCAAATATATCAAAAGGAATCACATTATCAACCACTTTATTGATATATTGTAGATTAATAACAACTAAAATTTGCATTTATTTGTTACTTGATTATCTATACTGGTGCAAGGGCACCTAGCTTTCATTATGCAATAAGGTGCTAGATGTTAGGTTTTTGGTGTGTTGAGTCATTTTTTATTTTAATAAGGTCTATTTAGACTATGTTGACATGTTTTAAATGGTTTTTAGTCATATGGGATCAATTTTTAATGAAGTTGTCAAGTTTTTGTAAATGTTGCAAAAGTTGCAATGCAACTTTGCTTTTTTGGCTTATATGGAAGTTGAACGATCATATATTTAAAAATTAGTTTGAAAACATTGGTTTTTGGTTGAAAAGGTATAAATATTCCTTGGAGAGTTTGATGCATTCTTCTGGAGTTGTATTTGGTGATCGGACAATAAGAAATCTTTCTTTTTGTTGTGTTTTCATTGTTTATTTACTACTACAGAAAGTTTGTACGGCCTGTATGGCCTGGGAATGATGTAAAATTGATTTGAACTAATAGAGTGTTGAGTCTTATAACATTTCCAGTTGATTTCATTCAATTTCATAAAGTTTGAAGAGAGTTAGAAGGTTTTTATTGAAAACAGTCATGGAAACCCTAGTTAGGAGGGTTTGAGTGAAAAAATGGAATATTGAACCATTCCATCAGTGAAAAATTCTAAAAATTGGTGGAATGGAATTAGTTAGGTTGATTTTCATGTTATTAGGGTTTGTAGATGCAGGGGATGGAAGTTGGGCAGAGTTTATCAAACCCTAGCCTAATATCTCTATGTATTAGGCTTACGAGTGTAGGTAGAAGTAGGGTTTTGATGATAGGTGAGTTTGTGAATGTTCCAGTTGATAAAAATTGTAGTTTTAGACCCCATGTGACCTGGTTGAACTCATGGAATGAAGTTTAGTAGATTGGAGGAAATATTTCATATAGCTGCCTTGGAAAATAGGGCTAATTTGACTTAGTCCCAACGTAGCAGTCAATTTTAGAGGGTGTTGTTACAAAACAAACCTATTCAAAAATTTCATATGTTGAAAAAGAGCATAAAGGGTATCAAAAATGGAAATTCAATTGTGGGTGTGTAGTCTTCTTTGAAAGATATGGTGAAAAATCACTGTTTGGAGTGCTACAAGGCAATTTGAAGAATTTGTGAGATAAAGACCAAGTTAGGGTTTCCAAGTTGAAATTTTTTTTCAAATTGTGATTGATTATAAACCTTCATCCTACTCTACATCAAATTGGTGTCAGAGCATAGGTTTTGGTCATTGAAGAGAAAAGGTTGAAGTTTGTAGGAAACAAAGATGCCTCTTAAAAAGAACCCAATGGCCAAAGAAGTTAGAGAATTGAAAGAGAAGCATGCCAAGGAGTTGAGATAGATGAAGGAGTCTTAATAAGCTATCCTAGCCAGACTTGTAGCACTGGAGTCAAATCAAAAGAGAGGTGTGGTCACTAGAGACCAAAGTGATGAAGATGAAGAGGAAGAGGGTGAGAATGAAAACCCTCAAGGAGGAGTCCAAGGTGATGATGAATTGGATCCTAATGAGTTGAGAACGGCTAAGTTGTTCAAGGCTATCAACGGAGATACTCTTGAGGTGAACATGGAATTTCCCATGTATGGTGGGAAGATGGATAGTGAAGAGGTGCTAGATTGGGTTGATGCACTAGATAATTATTTTGAATACAAGGAGGTAGCAAATGAACAAAAGGTGAAATTTTCTAAAAACAAGTTGAAAGGCCATGCCCTAACTTGGTGGAATTATGTGCAGGAAGAGAAAGTGAAGAAGGGCAAAGAAAAAATTAATTCATGGGATAGAATGGTGTCTAAATTCAAGGGTCAATTTATGCTCGATGACTATGCAATTCAGACATTTAGGAAGCTTCAAAATCTCAAAAAAAAGGAGATAGATGTCATGGCTTACATAGAGGAGTTTCATAAGTTAATCGTTAGAGCGGGTCATGTTGAGGATGAGGTTGAAAAGGTAGCAAGGTACCTAAATGGATTGAGATTCCAAATACAAGATGAAATGAGTCTTACCACCCCTAGTAGGGTGGAATAATGTTTTCAATTGGCTATTAAGGCAGAAGAAAAGATAAAAATAAGACAAGAGAAGCAAGGAAGAGGTAGAGGAAAGAACTTCAGGGGTAGAGGATCCTTTGGAGGAAGAGGACAATCTCAAAAAGCACAAGGTGAGGCAAGTGGTAATCAAGATCAAGGCTCGAAATCAAGAGGTGTTTTCAGAGGTAGGAGATCAAATAGTAGAGGCATATTTGGAAGACAAGGTAGAGGATCTAATACATTCTTAGGAAGATTCTATCAATGTAATCAATTTGGCCATCAAGTATGGAAGTGCTCAAATAAACAACCTTCTACTTCACATGGTGGTGAAAAAGGACACAATTGGCGCAAGAGAAAGATTGTGAGTGTCAACTCTCCTTCTTAGCATGTTGCTCCAGAAGTGAGAGAAAAACTGATGATGAGAAGAACATTGCTCAAAGTCCCTGTGGTGAAGGAGCCTCCACAAAGGAAATCTTTGTTTAGAAGCACCTGCAAATCTCAAGGTAAGGTGTGTAAAGTTGTTGTTGATTCTAGTTCCACAGATAATTTGGTTTCCTTAGAGATGGTTGAAAAGTTAAAGATGAGAAGAATCCCACACCCACTCCTTACAAGGTTTCCTGGTTGAACAAGGGTCAACAAGTCCTAGTTAATGAGCAAAAATGGGTTGAATTCAATATTGGGGGGTATAAAGACAAGATATTGTGTGACATCATCCCAATGGATGTTTGTCATCTGTTGTTAGGAAGACCCTGGTAGTATGACAGAAAAGCTAAACATGACGACAAAAAAATACCTATGCGATTAAAAAGATGGGGTTTCATTTACACTTACTCCTTTGAAAGATGAGAACCTAGCTACACAAGTTGGGTCAAGTGTTATGTTAGTTGGGGAGAAAGAATTCTTGAAAACCATGAAAGAGGAAGGTGGATAGGGGTATGCAATTATAATCAAACCTAAATATGCGATGACAATAGCTAGGGTTGAAAGTGTGCCTAAAGAAGTCCAAGCCTTGTTCGACAAGTACCAAGACATTGTTGTAGATGAGCTCCCTAGTTCTTTCCCACCAATAAGGAATGTGGGCCATCATATAGACTTTATACCAAGGGAAAACCTACCCAATAAAACTTTATATAAGATGACTCCTCAATAAAATGAAGAGATTAGGAAACAAATTCAATAATTGCTTGACAAAGGCCTCATAAGAGAAAGCTTAAGCCCATGTGTTGTCCCCACTGTTTTGGCACCTAAAAAAGGGGGAGATTGGAGAATGTGCACCAATTCAAGAGAAATTAAGAAGATAACCATAAGGTATAGGTTTCCCATACCAAGAATGGAAGATTTGATGGATTGTTTAGGAGGGGCTTGCTATTTCTCAAAGATTGACCTCAAAAGTGGCTACCACCATATTAGAATTAGAGAGGGGGATGAGTGGAAAACTGCCTTCAAAACTAATGAGGGGTTGTATGAATGGATGGTAATGCTATTTGGGCTTTCAAATGCACCAAGCACTTTTATGAGACTAATGAATGAATTTTTGAAACCCTTCATAGGTAAGTTTTTAGTTGTCTACTTGGATGATATTCTTGTATTTAGTAAGACTAAAGAGGAACACTTGAAACATTTGGACATGGTGTTGAAGAGGCTGAATGAAGAAAAGTTGATGATCAATTTGAAAAAGTGTGATTTTATGAAGGAGGAGTTGCTCTATCTTGGTTTTGTGATTTCAAAAGGCACTTTGAAGATGGACCCCAGCAAGGTAAAAGAAATTCTCAATTGGCCTACTCCAACTTCAGTCAATGAGGTAAGAAGTTTCCACAGTCTAGCTAGCTTCTATAGAAAATTTATGAAGAATTTTAGTCATATCTGCTCTCTAATCATTGATAAAATCAAATGGGATAAAAGGAAAAGATTCATATGGTCTGATGAGGCAGAAAAGAGTTTCCAATATCTGAAAAATAGGGTAGCACAACAACCAATCCTAGCCATACCTGATGTTAACAAGGTTTTCACAATAGAATGTGATGCAAGTGGGTATGCAATTGGGGCAGTACTGAGTCAAGAGGGTAGACTTGTAGCATTTTTCAATGAGAAGCTCAATGAGGCAAAGAAGTATTCCTCTTATGACTTGAAATTGTATGCCATGGTCCAATCATTGAAGTGGAGACACTATCTCCTTCCTAAAGAGTTTATTGTTTTTACTGACAATCATGCTTTGCAATTCTTAAACAGCCAAGACAAACTCAGCCACAAACATGTGAAGTGGGTGGAGTACCTAAAAAGCTACACTTTTACCATAAAACACAAAAAGGGGCAATCAAACAGGGTGGCAAATGCTTTGAGTAGAAAAACAATGTTGGTACAAGAGGTTCAACTCCAAAGTGTAGGTATCGATGCTTTGAAAGGTATGTATGAAGGAGATGATGATTTCAAGGATGTTTATGCTGTTTGTAATCAGATCAATGGCACTTTCCATGAAGAATGTTTTGATTTCTTGATACAAGATGGCTTATTATTTAAGGGTGCTCAGTTATGTATTCCTAAATGCTCTATGAGGACTAATCTGATTAACGAGAAACATTGTGGCAGCTTAGGGGGTCACTTTGGTGTGGATAAAACTTTGGAGCAGGTAAGAAGATATTATCATTGGCCAAAGATGCAAAGTGATATCAGAAAATTTGTTGAAAAGTGTGTTGTTTTCCAAAAAGCAAAGGGTTCTAGTACAAATGCAGGTCTTTATCAGCCATTGCCAATCCCAAATAGTCCATGGGAATCCATCAGCATGGATTTTTTGTTGGGGTTACCCAAAAATCAGAGAGGCTTTGATAGTGTGTTTGTTGTTGTAGACCGGTTTAGCAAAATGGCTCATTTAATACCCTATAAATGCACAAATGATGCCTCATACATTGTTGGGTTGTTTTTCAAGGAGGTGGTTAGGATTCATGGGTTACCATTGACAATTGTTTCTGACAAGGACAGTAAGTTTGTGGGTCACTTTTGGAGAACCCTTTAGAAGAAGTTGGGAACAAACTTGACCTTTAGCTCTACCTATCATCTACAAACAGATGGGCAGACTAAATTTTTCAATAGGAGTCTTGGGAATCTTCTCAGATGTTTGATAAAAGAGCATTCACAACAATCAGATCTCATTCTTCCCCAAGCCGAGTTTGCATATAATGACTATGTCAATAGAAGTGTTGGAAAGAGCCCATTTGAGATTGTGTATGGAATGAAGCATAGGGGAGTGTTTGAGCTCAGAGATTTGAGTGGTATGGAGAGGAGTGCTGAATGAGAAGAGTTTGTAGTGGCCATGAAGGATATACATCAGCAAGTGAAAGAGAACCTTAAAAAAGGTGTGGATAAGTACAAGCAACATGCAAATTTGAAAAGAAGAGAGGTTCAAGTCAAAGTGGGGGACTTGATGTTGGATCATTTGAGGAACGAAAGGATACCAAAGGGGAAGTATTCAAAGCTATAGATGAAGAAGATGGGGCCATGTAGGGTGGTCCAAAATTTTGGAGCAAATGCCTATGAGATAGATCTCCCTCCTGGAGTGGCTATCTCTCCAATTTTCAATGTTTCTAACCTATATCCTCTTAAAGGATCTGTGATTGTAGGTATAGGTGTAGTTACATTAGAGGATCCAGATGAAGATTGGGTCAAGGACTTACCACCAAGTCATCCATCGAAGCTTGAATGCATCTTGGACACAAAGGAAGCTAAAAGAACAAGGCACAAGGTGTACAATGAGTACCTAGTGAAGTGGCAAGGTCTTCCAATGGAGGATGCCACCTAGATGATAGAGGATGACATCAAGAAACATGGTACCATAGTGCAAGATCTGATCTCAAGTGGAACTTGAGATTTTGTTCTCTTTGGGTGTATGGTGTAGGGGCACCTAGCTTTCATTATGCAATAGGGTGCTAGATGTTAGGTTTTTGGTGTGTTGAGTAATTTTTTATTTTAATAAGGTCTATTTATACCATGTTGACATGTTGTAAGTGGTTTTTAGTCATATGTGGTCAGTTTTTTATGAAGTCAAGTTTTTATAAATGTTGCAAAAGTTGCAATGCAGCTTTGCATTTGTGGCTTATATGGAAGTTGAATGATCGTGTATTAAAAAACTAGTTTGAAACCATTGGATTTTGGTTGAAAAGGTATAAATATTCCTTGGAGAGTTTGAGGCATTCTTTTGGATTTGTATTTGGTGATCAGACAATAAAAAAATCTCTATTTTTGTTGTGTTTTCATTGTTTATTTGATGCTACAAAAAGTTTGTATGGCCTGTATGGCTTGGGAATGATACAAAATTGATTTGAACTGATAGAGTGTTGAGTATTCTAACATTTCCAATTGATTTCATTCAATTTCATAAAGTTTGAAGAGAGTTAGAAGGTTTTTACTGAAAATAGTCAAGGAAACCCTAGCTAGGAAGGTTTGAGTGAAAAAATGGAATATTGAACCATTCGACTAGTGAAAAATTTTGCAAATCAGTGGAATGGCATTAGTTAGGTTTATTTTCATGTTAGTAGTGTTTGTAGATGTAGGGGATAGAGGTTGGGCAGAGTTGATCAAGCCCTAGCCTAATATCTCTATTTATTAGGCATAGGAGTGTAGGTAGAAGTAGGGTTTTGAAGATAGGTGAATTTGTGAATGTTCCAGTTGATAAAAATTGTAATTTTAGACCCCATGTGACCTGGTTGATTTCATGGAATGAAGTTTGGTAGATTGGAGGAAAGATTTCATATAGTTTCCTTGGAAAACAAGGCTAATTTGACCTAGTCCCAACGTAGCAGTCAATTTTAGAGGATGTTGTTACAAAAAAAACCAATTCACAAATTTGATATGTTGAAAAAGAGAATAAAGGTTATCATAAATGGTAATTCAATTGTGGGTGTACAGTCTTCTTTGAAAGATATGGTGAAAAATCACTGTTTGGAGTGCTACAAGGCAATTTGAAGAATTTGTGAGATAAAGACCAAGTTAGGGTTTCCAAGTTGAAAATTTTGTTCAAATTATGATTGATTAGAAACCTCCACCTTGCTCTGCATCACATACCCTTTTTCACCTAGCCCAAATGTTACGGATGAGAATGATATTATGTTTTTAAATCAATCTTATTAATAATATTAGGTAAATTAAGACTACATTAAGCTTCACAATCAATAAGTATTTATCCTTCAAAGATCTAGTCATTACATCTTCTACATAATGCGTAAGGATTATAAACTTTCTCTAATACCAATCTAATTTGTGTATTTTCTCTATTTTATAGTATAAATACACAAAATATACACATATTTTAATGTGCTACTCAATTTTTAAAATTTCTAGCTAATTAAAGGTTTGAAAGGTTGTTTGGACCTAAAATAAAGAGCTAAAAGTAAAGAAATTCTATAATAAAACACCATATTATAGAACACCTTAGGATGAGGAAAAATTGTTGGTAGTAACAATCACATGTCTACCTAATTAATATTTCTTTAAAAAAAAGATAAGAGGTGCAACTTTTATTTTTCCTTTTTAGTATAAAGTATTATACTTTACTATTTTGATGTAATTATTTTCTTCTAGTTGTTTTAATACTCAAAATTTCCTCCCTTACCCTAATTTAAAACTCTATATTTTTTTGTATAGGTTCTAGAAGTGTCTAACCACATGGACTTAAAATTTCTCTTACTTAACGAAGAGATAAAGCCATGCTAATCAATTCATTTTTTCATATTTTCAATTTATATTAAATGTCCCTTTTACTAGATTGGCAATTTCATTAACTACCTAACAATTTTAAGATTCACCCTTAAGAGAATAGACAATTTGGAAATTAGCGCTTTTAGAATTGATGTTTTTATACTACTAGTTCCTCTAAGATGTTTCAAAATTGAAACTCAAGAAATTAATCCTTTGACTAATGTATTATATTTTGCTAGATCCTTATGAATAACATAGGTGAACATAATAATCACATTTAAAAAATTAAAAAAATAAAATAAAATAATAATAATAATAATAAATAAATAAATAATAGATAGTATGAGCACATATACCTCAACAAGACAATACATAAGATTAGGTTATCAAATCCTAGTCTTAAAAAATATAATTTTATAGCATAAAATAGAATCCCTTATTCTAAATACCTCACCCCTAGAAAACTTCATAGGGGCCTTCCAAGAAGCATAAACTCCTCGAGTATTTCAATCCACCAATAAAGAGAACAAAAGGTTGAAATATAAAAAAATTAACTTGAGAAATCAATTCTATTTTATCTTATAATATTATAATATTTCCTTGTTCATACTTCTTCAGTAATTCTATTTTAGTGAGGGAAAACATGAGTATGGTTTTTAATAATATTATTAATTGATACTATACTCAAGAAAACCCATGGTATAATGATTTTCACTAGGTTTTCCAATGTCACTATCAAAAAAGATCTTTCCACAATAATTTTTATATTGTATTAGCATGGAAATACTTAACAACTAAAATAAAATAATACATATGAATCAAATACTAAAATCAAATATAATCATGAAGCTTGATTGAGGATTAAGTATTAATGACAGGATTAGTAAAGTATCACTAAACATGTATTTGTGATGCTTAAGTGTTTAGTCCCTTTTTAATATAATAATTATAGACACCTAATTCTGACTAAATGATTAAATTTATTATCATTTTCACTTCATCCTGATATAATTGAATAGTTTCATATTATTTGATTAAGGTCATATTTTTCTATTTCTCTATATTAATTAAATAATCAAGGTTATTTAATTAATCTTTTAATTATTCCTCTATTCATCTATATTAATTAAATAATTAATGTTATTTGATTAAATTACTAATTATTCTTCTATTGTTATTTGATTAAATTACTAAGTATTCTTCTATTGTTATTTGATTAAATTGCTAATTATTCTTCTATTATTATTTAATCAATTATCCATTTTCCACATCCTAAATTAAATAATCATTTTAATTATTTAATTAATTTATTTATCTCTCAACATTAGCTTCTTCCAAAAATAAATAAAATCATTTATTTTATTTATTAAATCCCACCTTGCACATGTAAATAATAATTAAAATTATTTAATTATTAAATACTCTTGCAAATTCCACCTCACCTGTTGACTGAGACTTACTCTCAGTCCACTCATCAATCAAATCCACTTCACTCCCGCTCACTTCAAATTCTCTAAGCAATCAATTTAGTCCACTAATCGTCAATCTGAGTTAACACTTGAATCAATCCTCTTAACTGAATCATGCAATCAGTTATCTAAAATCATGCAACCAATTAACTGACCCTCAATTCCTCTCATCAATTCTCAACCATTGATCTTCTCAATCTCTCCTTAGGTCTTGACCATTGACCAATATCATTGAATATCTATAAATGCAACCATCCTATCAATCAAATATCATTGAGCAGATCACACAACAAAACTATACTCATATTTTGTAGGAGCTTTTGTGCTTATTGTGCTAAATACAAATATAAGAGCAAAGATATCCACACCATTTCTCCCAAGGTGAAATAGAGGAGAGCAATGGAGTTGCACTAATGTGAATTGTTTGTGTTCTTACAAGATTTGCATTATTTGTTTAATTCAGTTTATCTTATTATTTCATTGTTGTGATCATTTGATCGTTTTTTTCATTGATTATTGTTATATTCTTTCATCATTTTGCAGTTGATATATTTATGGTCATACATTCTACATTCCCAACATATGGCTAGATAATGTCCTCCCTTATTAAAATATTACAAATACTATAATACAAAACCTAAATGTGTTAAAATAATAAGTGATTTTCACAACAAAAGGTTTGTTAAGGACACATTTAGTCAAGAATGTCTAATTTCCTAATAGCAAGGTTATCACATATAAACACTCCATTTCAAAAGGGATGATAAAACCATGTATAATTCCAATCATGCAAGGTTTCCATGACTCATTCATACTAATGTTGTATTTCATGTAATGATCATAGTTGATATGATAAAAATACTACTGATGACACACAACAATTACATCTTATCTATATTTATAAAATGGGTAGTGCAAGAAGCCAAGCAATCAAACCACATATTTTTTTATAACTAATGCACATCTGTTTGGCTATCATCATAATATTTGTCTTGATCTAATCTATCTACTACATTGATTTGAATCCACTCACCCCCATGATACCTGTTTGGCTACCATTAATGTAATCCTAACACACACAAAGGAAAATATACTTATCTATCATAATAATTGTATTATCATAGTAAAAATTAATTATAAATTAATTAATTAAAACCTAGTAAATTAAACTTACACATTTAATGAACCTCATATTTTTTATTGTGGATTAATCAAAATAAATTTGGTATTATTAAAAATAAAATAATAATGACCGATAGTAAGAGCTTTAGAAAAAATCATATATGTTTGTTAACATCAATAGTTTAGATCACACTTTGTGTTCTACAATCAACATGACATAAAATGACAAAAAGATTACATAAACAATCAAAAATAAGAACCAAAACATGCCAAGGATAATACTAAAAAAACAGAAACATGAAGGTGTGAATAGACCTAAAAATATTATGAGAAAATATTTATAAGGATAAATATGATCGATTATTAGAACTAATCATCGGGTTTAAAAACGAAATAATATATATTATGTACTAAATTTATAAACTAAAAATAAAAATATTTTATTCTCTATAAAATAATATTTATTCATTATTTCTAGATTATTAAATTGGTTATAAAATTGCTGGTATTGGCATGGTGTGATGGTTTATAGGTGGCATTGTTGTTCTTGCCGCCAAGGTTCAAACCTCATTGGGGTGGTATTGTTGACTGGTTGTATCTGGTTCATAGCTCCGGTCAAAAGCGTTTACCCCTTGAATTAAAAAAAAAAAAAAAAAATTTGGTTATAAAATTTAATACCATAATATAATTATACTATTCAATATAATTGAGTTATAATTAATAAATTTATATTGATGATACTATTTAAGTTGATTAAAAAATATTGTTAAAAAAATAACTAGTAATGTTAGACTATGATGATATAATTGATCAACAATTAAAATATAAATTTTATATATATATATATATATATTGCAATAATTTAATTTATTTAATTTAAGGTATCTAGCTTAATCAATGTGTGTGTAATATCCCTCTGTGTTGGTTGTTCTGAACTTTTGTGTGAGTATTTGTGTGTGCTTCATTGATTACTGTGTTATTTGATTGTGTGAAAAATATCATATGTTAGTAGTCGTGTTTAAATAATTAATTAGATCATAAGTGAAATTGCAAGGTTATTTAAAATATAATTAGGAATTAAAATAATAATCAATTAAATCAAATCAAATGATTTAGAACAAATGATCAAATTAAACTAATTCGTTAAAAGTAAAAGTGATATTATTAGATAAATTGATTTAAATTGTTGAAGTTAATAATAATTATGAACAAAATAATCTTGAAAAGATAATTATTATAATAAGAAATTTAAATGGATAAGGAGTTAGGAAGCTGAAGTGTTTTAAAGCAAGAAATGAAACTTCACCTATAGAGCATTTGGAAGTCGAAGAGAACTGGAGAATATGAAAAATAAATAAATAAATAAATAAAAGTTGTAGTAGTTTGCAAAAATATTAATTGTGTTTTGAAGAAAATTTTGTAAATAGTTGTTTTTAATTATTTTAATATGCATGTGTTTATTTAAATTGGTTGTGGAAATGATAAATAAATAAATAAATAAATAAAAGCTCAATCTTTTGTGGATTCGAATGGATTTGAATTTTATTTTAAAAAAAGAAGTGACTTTTGGTATTCACTGGAAGAGGAAACAGAAGAGGCTTCTTGTGTGAGATTTTATTTATTTTTGGTTTGGAAGGGGGGTTGCATTCTCTTTCCAACAGATTTTGGGGAGAAATTTGGCAGTAAAAATTTCTGTTATAGTATTGCATTCTTTTGTTATTCTGAGAATTCATTGAGGAATAAGATTGGAGTTGAGGGGAGGATCTTGTAGCTGCTGCTGGAAACATTCATTGGAGGAGGATTGGATTGGCAAAAGGAATAGAGCTTCTATAGATCTTCTTCAACCGCAGGACGCCAGGTTCCTCTCTTATTTATTTGCTGTAGCATTAAATAAAATAGCAATTGATTGGAATTGTTTCGTTGTGTATGAAATTGTCATTTGGGGATTGGGATTGCTGTTTGTTAAAATGGAATTTGGTTGGGTTCTTGACTGTCAATTATTAGATTGAAATTTCTGGGAACTTGGGACTGTTGTTTATTTAAATGAAATTATTTGTTGGGTCTTACTATTGATTATTAAAATGAAACTATGTTTGGAATTCTGGAAATAACCAGTACTGTAACTTGGTCTGGAAAATATAATAACTCAATTTAAGAATAATCTCTCACTGGGAATTTGGGGTTGTGTAAATCCTCACTTGTAGATAAATTTTACAAAATTTATTCTGTATATAATTTTTTTGTTGAAACAGTAACTTGTATAATTGAGTGCTATTTCTCTGTATTCGAATTATTTTTATATATAATATATGTATATATATGTATATATATATATCAGATGCATATATGTATATATATGTATACACATATATTTATATATAAATGTAGATATAGAATAATAAAACAATAAATAAAAATTTAAAGTTCAATCTTACTGTTTTAAATTGTTTGAAATTATTTAAAAGAGCTGACTGGGTGATGGTTCGGCCTCGGCCGTACCCACCACCCAGCCAGCCGAAGTGTTGGTGCGGCAGCCTACGGGCTACCACGGCAGTCTGTCGGACTGCTGTGACAGTCCGTAGACTGTCCACGGCAGTCCGTTGGACTGCCGTGACAGTCCGCAGACTATCCGCAGCCGGGTGGTTATCCCCGTGCGTTGAATGGAAAGTAATCTCCATTTAAAATTGTATTTTAATTGTTAGCTTAAAACAAAAATTTCATATAATTTTTAAAGCACGCCTATATATAATGTTATATAAATATATATATATATATATATGTGTGTGTGTGTGTGTGTGTGTGTGTGTGTGTGTGTGTGTATATATGTATATATATATATTTATATTTATATATATGTATTAATTTATTTAATTAGATATCATTAATTTAACTGGTAATTTTATTAATTAATTATAATCAGTTTGGTTATTTTTCTAATATGATCAAAATAAAATTTTATTATAGTGAAGATATGGAAATAGAAAGGAACTTCTATCAATTTGTTAAATTGTGAACTTTGATAGGATAATATAAGGGCAATCTGTGAATGTATATGTACTAGCATTGATCGTTTTATTTTAAATGTGTATATGGTGGAAATAGAATTTAATATAGAATTGAATAAGTTATCTTTTTATTCTTATTTTGTAAAGTTGTAGTCTGGTAGACTTGTTGGATTCCTAGAAAAGATCTATTCTCTTTCTACATTCCCTCCTCAAAAAGAATTTAAATCTATAAATATGTAGTGGTTTTAAAAGGTAGTTATGTGTGTGAATTATTTAGATAGATTTAAGATTTTAATGTGGTAAGTTCTATTATGTAGTTTAAGTATTTAGAGTATTGTCATTATTATCATTTTAAAGCATAAACAATTGATCTTAAATGGGTTTCACATTGGAAGTGAGTGTTAAGTTAGTATGATGAAAAGAAAATGGAAATAATGTTTTGAACATAAGTAGTTATGAAATGATAATGAGTTAACTACCCAATTATTAAGTAGTTTTCAATTATGTTGATAAATGAAAGGGGAAATTTAAATGTATGGGCATGGTTAGAGATTGATTAGGATATTCTCGAATTGGATAGTTTATTGGTAAAAAAGGGATTTTAATCTTTTGGAAATTGATTTCCTTTATATTCATTTAATGGTTGATTTGTAAGTTCTCTTTATGGATAAGTCTTTTAGAATACTTGTGATGGTTATCATGAATGGTTTTAGTATGGGTAAGTTGTAAAGTTATTTAGTTCTGGTCGTTAATTGATTGGTTAATAAATATTGTTCTCGATTGAATTTTTGGTTGATGTTTATTATGTAAGTGTTTTTGTGGAGTTGTGAGTGGTTGAGTATTTAAGGTGTTCTTAAATTTGGTGCCTTGGATGCCTGGTTGCATGCTTTTACCTCTGTTGTTGAAGGATTGTTCCATGTTGGTCTGAATGCCTTTGGAGGTTAGTTTTGATTCAAGGAATCCTTTGTCATTTAATTTGTGTTGCAATGTAATTGGGAACTTGTATTTTGTTGATGAGTTATGGGTAGTTGATCTTCTTGGATTTCTGATTTATTTTGTATCAAAGTTGTTTATGTAGTCTGGATGGGGTTGTTGATCTTATTTTAATGTATTCACTCATTATATTTGAATTGAAATAGTTCTGGTGGCCTTGCAATTATTGTTGTCATTGCTATGTTGTTGATTTTATGAAGGTGATTTGTGTACCATTATAAGGGGGTTCTTGTGAGGAGGAAATTGAGGTCTCCCGTGGAATGCCTAGTTGATGGCTTTTGGTTTCATTAAGTGATTTCGTTGAATTAAAGGTTGATTTCCTTGTGCGTTTTCCTATTTGAGGTAACACCATTGTTGATTTGCGGATGGGTCTTGATGAACCTTTCCCTTTTTATGGCTTTTCTGATTTACTCGCATATTTGAGGAAATTTTATCCTTGTGTTGGAATTATTGGAAATACTCGTGTTGCTTCATTTTACCCTTGTTTGTGGGTTTTCATTCTTTTGGCTTCCAGAGGCTTGAGATGATTGATAATTGATGTTCTCTCTCTTTATGTGCCCTTGATTTGGCAAGTGCTTTGGTTTCATGATTTTAAAAGGGTTGTACGGGAATTGTTGAGACTTGGATATTGTATTTATAGCGAGATGGATAATGCCTCGCATGCTTCTCAGTTGTGATCTAATATTCTTATTTTGATGGTACAACCCTTGGTTTCTTGGTTTCTTGGTTTTGGTTTGATATTGTTGGGTCTCTAGGGAGAGTGGCTCCTCGTGGGGGTCGGCGCCCCGTTTAAGGGGAAGGGCTCAGGATAACCCACGAGTGAGTTAGTAAACAAGTGAAAATCTAATAATTAACTTAGGAGGGTTGGGTAGTAATATCATTATAAGATTTAAAAAATGGTTGCCTCGTCTTCATTAGTGCTTCCGCAGACTAATGGAAGGCTGAGAAGGCCGTGGTTGGCAAGGTCGTGACCTCGTCTTCACGAGAGGTTTACGGCTCCGCATGAGTCACCCTATGGGCCGACGCCTCCAGTTGGGAGGAAGGGCACAGGATAGCCATAGATGGGGGTCGGCGCCTCCATTTGGGAGGAAGAGCCAGGATAACCCATGTAGGACTATGCGATGACACTCTCCCCTAGTTGCCCATGTGTTTTACTTTTTGTGTTCCTCTGGAAGTAGGTTATGGGAGTTGGCTTAGATTGTTGTTTGAATTGATTTAAATTGATTATTGTTTTAATACATCTTTAGTATACTCTGTGGTCTTGTATGATCTCATTTATATTTGATTTACGATCTTGTATTTTTATAGTACTGTGATATGATGTTATTGTATTGCTTAATTGCAATTTGGAATTGTATTATGTTTATTAATTCAGTTTGATTTGGAAGTGTTTCATGATCATCTTTTGGTTACTTGTTTACTGGTCAATGCTTGATTTATGTGATGGGATTTATGACTTTAAGTTATTATGTTGACTCTTGGATGTGGTTGATTATGTCATTGTAATTCTTGAGTGTTATGATACTTTTGTATAATGTTGAGTCTTGTGGTTCCATGTTTGGATGTTCTTGGTTGAGGACCCTTCTTGTCAGCTCCTAGCATGGGGGGTGGGTCTTCGAACTCACATGGTCGGGTGGAACGTGCTAAGCACCCCATTGGGTCCCCAGTCGAGGATCGAGAGGTGCGGATTGGTGCTGTTGTGGCAACTCCAGAGTTGTATTTGTCTTGGAGCCGGTTATGATACTTTGTATTCATCTATTTATTTGTATCATGTTATATTGTGTATGGTTTCCATTTTTTTTTGGAAACACTTTTGTATCATTGTACTTCTTGAACATTGTACTGTAATGTAACGTTAAACCTTGTGTGGCTATTGGTCATGGCAATTGTTATTCAATGTGTTAAGTTAATCGTGTATATATTGCATTTATGTTCACCAATGGTTTCTTATCAATGATTATCATGTATGTGTTATATTTGTTAATGTTACTTTGTTATGGATTGTATCTTTGGCTTTTATTCTGTAGTGTCCCTTCGTTTCGGTCGTTCTTGGATTTTGATTGAGTTGTTTATTTATGTCTTGTGATGTCATGTTGAGCTTGTTATTTGACGTTTAATTTAATGGATCACATTTATTAGCTTTACTCTCTCACTTTTGAGGAAATAAATTATATAGTAGCGATAAATTGTTGTTTTATTTAATCTCTTTCATTTAGATTGTATCTTCTTATAAATTAAAAAAAAAAAGAATTAATAAGAACAATGTAAGTCCTTTTATTTCATCTAGAGATTTTTAATATAGTTAATATTCTTAAATTATAGTATTAAATATGTTTATGCATATAAAATTTAATAATATTCAAATAATAAATAAATAAATAAAAAGGAGTAACAAAATATCTTAGATGATCTTATTTCTGAATTATTCAAAAGACATTTAAGAGAATAAAATAAAGGTAAATAATGGAAAGGCCAAACTTTCCACGTGCCTTGTGAATGTTCCAAAAATTGCATGCATCTGAGTTGTGGCATAAAGATAACGGAAGTGGTGAAACCTGGCAGATGGCTGGAATTTTTAGTTATTCTGATGACAAATGTATAGACCAAAAAAATAAAAATAAAATAAATATAGGGGATGGAGGAGTTTTGGGGGGGGGGGGAATACATTTTTTTGGGTACCGAACACAGACTCGGCTGGAGGAGACTGTTCCGTTACTGTGAAGGAAGGCAAGTCTGGCTAGTGCCTACCATCTGCATTTGCTTGAAAATTCGAAGCCATCAAAGGTGCTGGTAAAGGGTATGAAATTTTCTCTCTATACCTGGCAATTGCATTAGCTTGAAATATTTTATTTTAAAAAAAAAAAAAACCTTTAAAACAAATCCAATTGTGCATACCCTGTAATTCGCCCATGTCATGAGATCACATTTCTTTGTGTCATGCTATCAAAAGACTCACAAACTTTGTCTAGGCTTGGCACCTTACATACATGTTTACCAGGGCCGATGCAACTGCATCATCTGACAAATACCCCTATCCTTCTTGCCTTGTTTGATGGCCATAACCTGTCTCAAAGTTTTCATTTTGCCCACAGGCAGGGAAGATGCTAGCAAAGGATGTGGAGTCTGGATTATTCTGAAAATTGCATTTGCTTGAAAGTTTCTAAAGCCTTATTAATAACTCCATCTCCTGTACCTACGCCCCTGCAGCCAATCTTCTTGCAGTCTCCTCATTCTTTTTTTTCCATGCAAACTAAGATCGGTATTGTCGGCCCTGCTCTTCTGTTGTCATCTCCTGATTTTCAGATCGTAGGGTTGCCTTGGAGATGCCTGTTTCCCCTCCATTTACCTCAGACTTGGGTTTTGTTTCACTTCCCCATTTCCATCATCGTCATTAAATGAGTATGCAACATCAGCGTATACTTTGGAGCCAACCCCAGTCACATTTTCAAACCCTCTATCCTTAACAACCACTGTGTCTGCAAGGAGCAATGAATAATTCTGTGTTTTGGAGTTACCAATCTGCCACTGCAAATTCTGAAACCCAAGCGATACATTAAAATTCATTTTGTCCATTTCTCTGTACGTGGTTGGATCCTTCCTTGCTATGTTTTATTTCACTATAAAACAATTCTGTTGTTATCTATTAAATGAGGGCGTTGATTTTGCGTTGCTTTAAATTTGTTGTTGTTTTCATGGCTGAGATGTCTTTCACTTATCTGTTGTTCTAATGGATTGTGTTCCTTGCCTATGCGTCCAACTCATACCTTGCTTACAGCATTAGATAAATATTTTTGAATTTGGGAAATAACCTGCTGCCTTCATCTGCCAAACAAATATCTCCAATTTTATATAGGTCTTTTGTGTCTTAGAATGAGATCAGTCTCATACACAGAAAGCATGTACCATTTTATGGCCTTCACCTTCCCGCATAACATCTCCCACATTTCTTTTTATTTGCTTAAACTTAACTCTCATATTATATGAAATATTAGCCTAACGTATTGTGCTTTATTAGCACTGTCATTTTTATTAGTATCCATAACCGTTTTAAAAATCACTTATAGTGGAGAGAATAGGAGGCTCCACATTTATTCCTTATGAAGTCTTTCTTCTTTTTTTTAAAAAGATATAATATAGTTTCCTTAAAAGTTTCTCTTAATAAAGCAACTACTTTTTCCTTGCTATGGAGAAAAGTATGATTTAAATAAAGATAAAATAAATTAGATAATTAGTGACATAACCTTTTTAAAAAGTAAGGTATCTTTTTGGTATTTTAAATGGGATATTTTCCTTTAAAGAAATTATATGGAATAATTATATAAATAAATGTATTTAATATATAAATATTATTGATAATAGTAAAAAGGTATTTTACCCCGCGAATAATGATTTTAATATTACTAGAAGTAAATTTAGAATTTGGTTAATTTAGTAAAAGAGTAAATGTATGTTGGTTGGTTAATCTTTATGGATAAATAATATTAAAGTTAAGTAATTATAACCACAGCCTTTGACTTATGGAATTTAACATTTAAAAATAAAAGATTATAGATAGAAAGTGCAATATTAAAGTGACTCCTCATTAGTATAAATGCAAGCTAATATTAATTTGTTAAGGGAAATTTAGAGTGGTAATAGATAATTTATGTTATTTCTTGGAAATAGAATTTAAATAGAAATCAATTTGAAGAAGAGGCATCTAGATGATACAGTGTGCTTTATGGCTTTGTTTATATAAGTGTATAAAAATGTGTTTATACCATGAGTTAAAATAGAAAGCAAATTCGTTGGTGAAAATAGAGATAATTTTATATTTCATCTATATAATTATTTAAGTATTTAAATGACTTCGTGATGGTCAAATAAAATATAGTGAAATGGTATAGGATGTTTATTACATATAATGAATGATTATGAAAATGTAAGTAGTTATAGGAAAGTTAAATTATTCTTGTGTTAGATGCTTAGCGAGATAGTTGTTAAATACATTTCTATAATTCCCTTAACTGTTTCAAATGATTTCTCAGTGAGTGAAAGAGTAACATAGTAGGCTCCTATTCATTTTGTCTTAAATTGCTCCTCATAGTATTAATCATTGTAGACTTTAAAAGATTAGGATTGAGTGTGTATGTTGATAAATATATATATATATATGTATATAGGTGTGATTTTCATATGGTTTTGTTCATTACATATATTAGGGGATAATGAAGAGATTTAAGGAAATTTAATTTAAATAATGAAGTATCCAAGTTGTGATGGATAAATTAATTAGATAATTGTAGTACTGTAATGATAAGTTGTAAGTTAGCATGAAGGTTCGTACTAACTAGTTAATAGTGAGGATTGTCTTGTGTAATCCATAGGATGATTATTAGGAGCATTGCATGTTTGAGTAATGGTTTGAGTTAGCATATAGCAGTGTTATGGTGTAAGTTCGTCTCTGAGGTAGTCACCTTTAAAAAAACCTAGAGGTTATACTCTATGAGGGTGAGTCAATGAGTTGGGAGAACTCAAGTTGGGCGAACTACGGTGCCTCTGCGAAATATATACGTAGGCAAGGCCATTAAGTGATGAGCCCCCGAGGCATTAGGTCGGGCCCTAGGACTGTTCTTCTAAATCTTGTATGTGATTTGTCATACTGTAAAACTACCATTGATTTGTATAGCTCATCTTGTAATCATGTGCTAACTACCTTTGATCATATGTGTGTGCCAAGTCATATAAACCTTGCAGGTATATGCATTGGGAAACAAGGAAAATTCAACATGATGGAATGGAAGAGGTACGTTAAGCTGACCCAAAGTAAGTAGACTTTATTGCTAAAAATCTATTGAACCATTTCTATATTTGCTTCTCACTAGTGTGATCTTGGACTATAGTTGTAAGTAGTGAAAAGTGTTGTCATTGTCTTTAAGTAAACAAAAAAATAAAAATAAATTGCAAAATTAGTAAAGTAGTTGCAGAGTGTTAGGTTATTTAGAGTATAAAAATGTGGGCATAAAATGATGTATTGTTTCCTCTCTCTTGTTTATGGATGATTGTATGTTATCTTTATGTAATCTTGGTTTATATTCACTTTCGTAAAAACTTACATTTTGTAATGACCGTTATGTGTACCCCAGAGGATGTAGATAACTTTGTAAATGCATAGTTGCCCCTTCTTGTAATATATGCACATATTCATCTTACGCAATGTTTCCCTTTCAAAAAAAAAAAAAATAGTTTGGTATTTTGTTGTCATCTCGGGTTCACACGACGAGGCGTTACATTTTCTTTATTGTTGCTGTATGGATTTAAGTCTCGTAATGACTCCTTGTGTACCCCAAGGGATGTATGTGTTAATAAATCTACTTAAATGAAATTCATGTCATGACTTAATGTGTATTACATGTATGTTATGTTAACTTAAAAAAAAAAAATTGTGCAGTAATTATTGTTTAATGGCCCTTTGGGGTTCGCACGGCGGGGCATTACAACATGGTATCAGAGCCTAGGTTCATACACTGGGCACTATGTATGCTCACTATGTAACCTTGCGCTTAGACCCGTGAGTCTTGAGTTCCACTTTTCTGCTATCATTGTTATGAATTTGAATTTCTTTCGTTTGATGGTGTCGGGTCGATGGTGCAGGGAACTGATGGGAAAGGATAGGACCCTCGGTGTAGTGCGCAATGCATCGGTATCCTTCATGTCAGGGATGCTCTTTTGACCCTTGAGTTTTAGTGTGATATGTTTCTTGGTGATGTGTTTTATGTGTGTAAATATGTCAAGTGTGCGTGAAATTTGCGATTTTGTTGTCCTTGAGTGATGAATTATGTTTTCTTGAATTTGTGAAGGTGTAAAATTTTACCCTTTTTATTGAAATTAATGTGAATTTTGGTGTTGAATAATGGTTAAAGTGGAGTTCTTTGTGTGAAAATTATGAGTTTTAACGAAAATGTAAGGTTTTGTGGATAATTATTCTATGATTTTTAGCAGAATATAGTATCCTGAGGCTAAGATGCAACTTGAATTATTGGTACTAATGTGCAATGCTCTATGGTAGCTTTTGATTTACAGGAAGTGGGCTTCCGAAAGCATAGTGACGAAGGTAATGTAATTGTAATATGCAGGTATAGATACTTATAATGTCAAGTAGTAATTCATTTTAGTAGATGAATTAGGTTTATGGTTAGTATCCTTATATGAATATTTCCTAACTAATTAGAAGAAAATTGTTTACGAGTTACTAGAATTGTTTTGATTACTATGTGTGTGGTTTGGTGGGAGGGACAGTGTAGTATCATTCACTTGCGAGTGCCCTACTATGCTGGGAGTTCCTCTCACGAAGTAATTATGATATATTTATGTATTGTGCAAAACGTTGTTTGCATGCAGGATTGCAGGAACTAAGTCTCGATTCCACCTGTATTGTCAGGACAGGGCGAGCATCATAAACACCTAATGGGATTGATGTGGAAAATAGGAACTGACAAGAAAGTTTCCCCAACCTAGTTCGTCATATGTCCTTGTGTTTGTCAAATTGGTCTGGTTGCAACCCTGCCACCACTTTTGTTTTGGTATCATCTCCTTATTATTGGTTTGTTAAATTTTCATTGCTTTCTTGATGACGTTTAATTGATGTTTTAATTTATGGTGTTGATGTGCTTAGGATCATTGATATTGTTGTGTTACCTTGTTTATGATTGAGCTTGACTTCCAGGAGTAAGTCAATTTTTAAGGGGGGGAGGATGTAATACCCCTCCGTGTTGGTTGTTCTGAACTTTTGTGTGAGTATTTGTGTGTGCTTCATTGATTACTGTGTTATTTGATTGTGTGAAAAATATCATATGTTAGTAGTCGTGTTTAAATAATTAATTAGATCATAAGTGAAATTGCAAGGTTATTTAAAATATAATTAGGAATTAAAATAATAATCAATTAAATCAAATCAAATGATTTAGAACAAATGATCAAATTAAACTAATTCGTTAAAAGTAAAAGTGATATTATTAGATAAATTGATTTAAATTGTTGAAGTTAATAATAATTATGAACAAAATAATCTTGAAAAGATAATTATTATAATAAGAAATTTAAATGGATAAGGAGTTAGGAAGCTGAAGTGTTTTAAAGCAAGAAATGAAACTTCACCTATAGAGCATTTGGAAGTCGAAGAGAACTGGAGAATATGAAAAATAAATAAATAAATAAATAAAATTTGTAGTAGTTTGTAAAAATATTAATTGTGTTTTGAAGAAAATTTTGTAAATAGTTGTTTTTAATTATTTTAATATGCATGTGCTTATTTAAATTGGTTGTGGAAATGATAAATAAATAAATAAATAAATAAGCTCAATCTTTTGTGGATTTGAATGGATTTGAATTTTATTTTAAAAAAAGAAGTGACTTTTGGTATTCACTGGAAGAGGAAACAGAAGAGGCTTCTTGTGTGAGATTTTATTTATTTTTGGTTTGGAAGGGGGGTTGCATTCTCTTTCCAACAGATTTTGGGGAGAAATTTGGCAGTAAAAATTTCTGTTATAGTATTGCATTCTTTTGTTATTCTGAGAATTCATTGAGGAATAAGATTGGAGTTGAGGGGAGGATCTTGTAGCTGCTGCTGGAAACATTCATTGGAGGAGGATTGGATTGGCAAAAGGAATAGAGCTTCTATAGATCTTCTTCAACCGCAGGACGCCAGGTTCCTCTCTTATTTATTTGCTGTAGCATTAAATAAAATAGCAATTGATTGGAATTGTTTCGTTGTGTATGAAATTGTCATTTGGGGATTGGGATTGCTGTTTGTTAAAATGGAATTTGGTTGGGTTCTTGACTGTCAATTATTAGATTGAAATTTCTGGGAACTTGGGACTGTTGTTTATTTAAATGAAATTATTTGTTGGGTCTTACTATTGATTATTAAAATGAAACTATGTTTGGAATTATGGAAATAACCAGTACTGTAACTTGGTCTGGAAAATATAATAACTCAACTTAAGAATAATCTCTCACTGGGAATTTGGGGTTGTGTAAATCCTCACTTGTAGATAAATTTTACAAAATTTATTATGTATATAATTTTTTTGTTGAAACAGTAACTTGTATAATTGAGTGTTATTTCTCTGTATTCGAATTATTTTTATATATAATATATGTATATATATGTATATATATATATCAGATATATATATATATATATATGTATATATATGTATGTATATATATGTATACACATATATTTATATATAAATGTAGATATAGAATAATAAAACAATAAATAAAAATTTAAAAGTTCAATTTCGCTGTTTTAAATTGTTTGAAATTATTTAAAAGAGCTGACTGGGTGATGGTTCGGCCTCGGCCGTACCCACCACCCAGCTAGCCGAAGTGTTGGTGCGGCAGCCTACGGGCTACCATGGTAGTCCGTCGGACTGCTGTGACAGTCCGTAGACTGTCCACGGCAGTCCTACGGACTGTCCGCGGCCGGGTGGTTATCCCCGTGCGTTGAATGGAAAGTAATCTCCATTTAAAATTGTATTTTAATTGTTAGCTTAAAACAAAAATTTCATATAATTTTTTTAGGCACGTATATATATAATGTTATATATATATATATATATATATGTATATATATATATACATATATTTATATATATGTATTAATTTATTTAATTAGATATCATTAATTTAACTGGTAATTTTATTAATTAATTATAATTAGTTCGGTTATTTTTCTAATATGATCAAAATAAAATTTTATTATAGTGAAGATATGGAAATAGAAAGGAACTTCTATCAATTTGTTAAATTGTGAACTTTGATAGGCTAATATAAGGGCAATCTGTGAATGTATATGTACCAGCATTGATCGTTTTATTTTAAATGTGTATATGGTGGAAATAGAATTTAATATAGAATTGAATAAGTTATCTTTTTATTCTTATTTTGTGAAGTTGTAGTCTGGTAGACTTGTTGGATTCCTAGAAAAGATCTATTCTCTTTCTACATTCCCTCCTCAAAAAGAATTTAAATCTATAAATATGTAGTGGTACCAGCATTGATCGTTTTATTTTAAATGTGTATATGGTGGAAATAGAATTTAATATAGAATTGAATAAGTTATCTTTTTATTCTTATTTTGTAAAGTTGTAGTCTGGTAGACTTGTTGGATTCCTAGAAAAGATCTATTCTCTTTCTACATTCCCTCCTCAAAAAGAATTTAAATCTATAAATATGTAGTGGTTTTAAAAGGTAGTTATGTGTGTGAATTATTTAGATAGATTTAAGATTTTAATGTGGTAAGTTCTATTATGTAGTTTAAGTATTTAGAGTATTGTCATTATTATCATTTTAAAGCATAAACAATTGATCTTAAATGGGTTTCACATTGGAAGTGAGTGTTAAGTTAGTATGATGAAAAGAAAATGGAAATAATGTTTTGAACATAAGTAGTTATGAAATGATAATGAGTTAACTACCCAATTATTAAGTAGTTTTCAATTATGTTGATAAATGAAAGGGGAAATTTAAATGTATGGGCATGGTTAGAGATTGATTAGGATATTCTCGAATTGGATAGTTTATTGGTAAAAAAGGGATTTTAATCTTTTGGAAATTGATTTCCTTTATATTCATTTAATGGTTGATTTGTAAGTTCTCTTTATGGATAAGTCTTTTAGAATACTTGTGATGGTTATCATGAATGGTTTTAGTATGGGTAAGTTGTAAAGTTATTTAGTTCTGGTCGTTAATTGATTGGTTAATAAATATTGTTCTCGATTGAATTTTTGGTTGATGTTTATTATGTAAGTGTTTTTGTGGAGTTGTGAGTGGTTGAGTATTTAAGGTGTTCTTAAATTTGGTGCCTTGGATGCCTGGTTGCATGCTTTTACCTCTGTTGTTGAAGGATTGTTCCATGTTGGTGTGAATGCCTTTGGAGGTTAGTTTTGATTCAAGGAATCCTTTGTCATTTAATTTGTGTTGCAATGTAATTGGGAACTTGTATTTTGTTGATGAGTTATGGGTAGTTGATCTTCTTGGATTTCTGATTTATTTTGTATCAAAGTTGTTTATGTAGTCTGGATGGGGTTGTTGATCTTATTTTAATGTATTCACTCATTATATTTGAATTGAAATAGTTCTGGTGGCCTTGCAATTATTGTTGTCATTGCTATGTTGTTGATTTTATGAAGGTGATTTGTGTACCATTATAAGGGGGTTCTTGTGAGGAGGAAATTGAGGTCTCCCGTGGAATGCCTAGTTGATGGCTTTTGGTTTCATTAAGTGATTTCGTTGAATTAAAGGTTGATTTCCTTGTGCGTTTTCCTATTTGAGGTAACACCATTGTTGATTTGCGGATGGGTCTTGATGAACCTTTCCCTTTTTATGGCTTTTCTGATTTACTCGCATATTTGAGGAAATTTTATCCTTGTGTTGGAATTATTGGAAATACTTGTGTTGCTTCATTTTACCCTTGTTTGTGGGTTTTCATTCTTTTGGCTTCCAGAGGCTTGAGATGATTGATAATTGATGTTCTCTCTCTTTATGTGCCCTTGATTTGGCAAGTGCTTTGGTTTCATGATTTTAAAAGGGTTGTACGGGAATTGTTGAGACTTGGATATTGTATTTATAGCGAGATGGATAATGCCTCGCATGCTTCTCAGTTGTGATCTAATATTCTTATTTTGATGGTACAACCCTTGGTTTCTTGGTTTCTTGGTTTTGGTTTGATATTGTTGGGTCTCTAGGGAGAGTGGCTCCTCGTGGGGGTCGGCGCCCCGTTTAAGGGGAAGGGCTCAGGATAACCCACGAGTGAGTTAGTAAACAAGTGAAAATCTAATAATTAACTTAGGAGGGTTGGGTAGTAATATCATTATAAGATTTAAAAAATGGTTGCCTCGTCTTCATTAGTGCTTCCGCAGACTAATGGAAGGCTGAGAAGGCCGTGGTTGGCAAGGTCGTGACCTCGTCTTCACGAGAGGTTTACGGCTCCGCATGAGTCACCCTATGGGCCGACGCCTCCAGTTGGGAGGAAGGGCACAGGATAGCCATAGATGGGGGCCGGCGCCTCCAGTTGGGAGGAAGAGCCAGGATAACCCATGTAGGACTATGCGATGACACTCTCCCCTAGTTGCCCATGTGTTTTACTTTTTGTGTTCCTCTGGAAGTAGGTTATGGGAGTTGGCTTAGATTGTTGTTTGAATTGATTTAAATTGATTATTGTTTTAATACATCTTTAGTATACTCTGTGGTCTTGTATGATCTCATTTATATTTGATTTACGATCTTGTATTTTTATAGTACTGTGATATGATGTTATTGTATTGCTTAATTGCAATTTGGAATTGTATTATGTTTATTAATTCAGTTTGATTTGGAAGTGTTTCATGATCATCTTTTGGTTACTTGTTTACTGGTCAATGCTTGATTTATGTGATGGGATTTATGACTTTAAGTTATTATGTTGACTCTTGGATGTGGTTGATTATGTCATTGTAATTCTTGAGTGTTATGATACTTTTGTATAATGTTGAGTCTTGTGGTTCCATGTTTGGATGTTCTTGGTGGAGGACCCTTCTTGTCAGCTCCTAGCATAGGGGGTGGGTCTTCGAACTCACATGGTCGAGTGGAACATGCTAAGCACCCCATTGGGTCCCCAGTCGAGGATCGAGAGGTGTGGATTGGTGTTGTTGTGGCAACTCCAGAGTTGTATCTGTCTTGGAGCGGGTTATGATACTTTGTATTCATCTATTTATTTGTATCATGTTATATTGTGTATGGTTTCCATTTTTGTTTGGAAACACTTTTGTATCATTGTACTTCTTGAACATTGTACTGTAATGTAACGTTAAACCTTGTGTGGCTATTGGTCATGGCAATTGTTATTCAATGTGTTAAGTTAATCATGTATATATTGCATTTATGTTCACCAATGGTTTCTTATCAACGATTATCATGTATGTGTTATATTTGTTAATGTTACTTTGTTATGGATTATATCTTCGGCTTTTATTCTTTATTGTTGCTGTATGGATTTAAGTCTCGTAATGACTCCTCGTGTACCCCAAGGGATGTATGTGTTAATGAATCTACTTAAATGAAATTCATGTCATGACTTAATGTGTATTATATGTATGTTATGTTAACTTAAAAAAAAAAAATTGTGCAGTAATTATTGTTTAATGGTCCTTTGGGGTTCGCACGGCGGGGCATTACAGTGTGAATATTGAAAATTATTAAATTGGTTAAGTTTAAATGTAATTTTATGTACATATGTATAGAGGAGAAAAGTGGATACTTCATGATTTTCCACTAGCTTTACACTCACTTTAGCCATGTCTTGAGATATGTCAATTTAGAGCTCAATTTAGGTCATTTATGTGAAAATATTGATAAAAAATAGCTTATAAATCACTCTTTTATCTCCTACTTTAGCATCCGCTTATCCACACCCTCACATATTATCCATTTACACCTCCCAAGAAAGAATTGTTTTTTATTTTATCCCCCAATGAGATCATGTAAACCTAAATTTAATTTAACTTCTAGTCAATTCCCAATTGTCCTATTTTAAAAATTAAGCCATTTATCATCAACGTAAATGATAAATTATTAAATCTAAATAGAGGTTTAGTTTTCCATATTTAGACATGTCCCAAGTCATTAGTCGCATTGTGATATATCATCATAAAGAATAAAAGAATCATTAGAGCATAAATTATATCAAGAGTATAAGTTGATTACTAATATTGGATTGTATTCCTCGCAATAGATATTGTATCATTGTTTTTTACATTGTGAAAAATAACAAGGGGATTTCCTAATGTGCAAGGAAGCTTCAAAACTTCAATACTTACCTATAATCCTCCCAAATTTGTTCTACAAAGCTAATATATCTAAAATTATATGTGAAGAAAAGGTGAATCTAGTATCTCCTTAATTCTATAGGAATGAAGGAGAGGAAAAAAAAACATGCAATTATGAGAATTAGTTAAATTCATGGTTGTGATTTTTTCTAGAATCAAAGAGCTCCTAAATTTATTTTCACTTTATTCCCATTCTAATATAGGATCAAATAATATATCATTCAATAGAACGTAATGAAATAGATATGCAATCTCTTTCCTCTCTCACATTCAAATTATACACTTTATTTCTACATATCATGGCTTAGTATCCATGTAGGTTTATTTGTGATAGATGAAATATCACTTATTAGACCTAGATGAATATTTTTAAGGACTTCCATAAATCTAACAAGGTTTTATTTTCTTCCCTATATTTTGGTGAACTTGATCCATCTTACACCATTTAATAATTCCTTCTAATGTTTGGCCTTCTCTTCTTGTCAATTTCTCTTATGATTTTTTTGATTAGTTTCATCTTTATTTTAGATCTTATATTCACATCATTTTGTCTTCTTTGTTTGCCTAAGATTTTTCTCTGGCATATTTCCTTCCCTTCATCCATAATTCCTTAGTTATTGTAGTGTTTTCAACTTATCCATGTCTCTAATTTCAAACCCAATTTTTTTGATATTTCTCATATAATTTTAGATTTGAAGCTCATTGAATTGTCCTTCTTTATCTATAGTGGTTGTAATTTTTTATATGGTGGATTGCACTCCACTTTTTTCCCCTTGTCTCCATTCATTCTTACATCAATTATTTTGATGTGCTTACATTATTTTTTATTTGATCCATGAATATTTGATAAAATCATATCCTTTTACCATAAACATAGTGGCATATGTTCCATTAATGCACTCTTTGATATTGGATATGATTTAACATCTTCCATGTTGTTTTCCCTTCTATTGTAGATTCTTAATATGGATAACTTTAGTAATGATGATGTTAATTATACTATGACTATTGGTGTGCCTAGCTTTGATAATTCTCTTATCACTTATGATCGTACTTTACCTTCCAGTGGTTTCTCTTATTATGATGCTTAATGAGAGAAACCTGGATGATCACACTTATGACATGCCTTCATTATGAGCATACCCATATATTTTTTTAATTCTAAGATGTTTGTACTCATCAAGAAATCAATGATGGTACTTTTTTTTTATGGAAGTCATCCACAAATTATTTGTAGCTATCCAATAAGGGAGCACGAGTCTTATTGGGTTGAACCTCTTCAGCTAAGAGCCAAGGGCTGAGGGGTATCTATTCTGCCAAATTCGCCTGGGGTATGATCCCGGCCTCATCCCTTATAATGTCGGAGCCTTGCACTCAACAAGACTTGATCCCTAGCAGAGTCATTAAGAACCATTCAACTTCACTAATCAGATCAAAGACCCATTAACAATGATGATACTTTAGATTGTGTATAAATTTTTATAATTCATGATTATATGATCCATGTTCCTAATGAAAATTATTTTAATGAGTCCAAGTTAAATTTAATGGAAATAAGATGTGTATTCATGTTATAAGATGCAAGGATGCTCAAGTACTGGGTCCTATGCAACACCAATTTCACATTGGTTGACCATTAGTTGGTTGCTTATTGCATGGAGTGTTCTAACTGAAAGACCTATTTCCTCTATTTCCATTAGTTGTCACCTGCAGGGCAGAACTTATCTGTCTGTCACTCTCTTGTTGCAGAAGCTGTAGGCCTTCCACTGCTACTTAAGTATCTTCTGTCGGTTTCTCCTCCACCATAAAATGCTTATAGGCCCTAAAATATCCAAAAGATATGTCGGTTATGTAATCAAGACAGACTGATCAGGGGAGCTCTGTCTGTTTATATGACAGACAAAATTCTGGGAGACTACAGTTTATACCGACTGGAGATGGTAGGTGAACTTTCCATTTGTCCGCAGGTGTACTAGATTTACTGCCATTACAACACAAACTGTCGGATGAATGCTACAAAAATGTTTTACTGTTATTTGTCTGAAATTTTTGCATGTACACATGCTGTACAACTCTGAAACTGAGTATCTGTTTCTGTGAACTGTTCGACTGATCTGCATTACCTCCAATTCATACAGTAGAGTGGTTGAAAATATCCAAGATATGAAAGAGATTCAGCAGAAGTGTACAAAGAAAATGAACTGCACAAAGACTGATTATGTTGAAGAGAGCAATCAGGATTACAAGAGGTTGGGGAAACATCAAAATTCAAGCAAAGTTGACTGTCAAAATGTCACTGTGGAAAACCATTTCAGAATAGCATGGAGATCTACTGTTGCAGGTTATTGTAGATGTATAAGATTTGTATCAAATGGGTTCAACCAAAAAAGAGAAAAAATGACGTTTTGACATGATTTAATCTTAAATGTCTGCTAATTTATCCTCTCCAAGACAAGAAACATTTCATTGTTTTTTAATTGAGAATTTAAGCATCAGCAATCAATACTGTTAAACGTACAGAATGTGATATTCTTGCCTCAGATATCTGCAGTTGAAAAGAAAGAAGCATGCAAACTGACAAAAAAGACACACAGCTTGGATCCCTGCACTTGGATTAGTGTTGTAAATTCTTCTCGCCTGCATGTCACAAACTGTTAATAAACCAATTTACAAATTATTTGGTCTGTGATGGACTTTCATGCCCTCTCGAGCCCAAGTAATGGATAAAAAATTCAAACCCACATACCTGTGATCTCTCTTTGAACAGAAGATAATGTGGGGCACATGTGGGTGCCCTTAAAATTTCAAGGATATAAATATATGAATCAATACTTTCAGCTCTTGTTCAAATGAGAGAATTCATTCAAATATAATTTTATTTGTAATTGAAAGGATATAAATAAATATTTATATTTTTGGCAGACATAAAAAAAAAAAGACAAACACATATATTAAAGATGAATTTATTCATTTCTTCTTCAAATTATGATAATTATTGAAAACTATCAAATATTATTGAAGAACAAAGTTTCTATTGATTTGATCAGAACAGATGGGAAGAGGTACCAAAGCTAAGTAGAGGGGATGGAGATAGATGAGATACTGAAATCCTAGATAGAGCAAAGGATTGCTAGGAGTTAAGAAATTTGCTTGAAGAAGAAGATTGGTAGTTTTTAGAGCAAAAAGAATTGAGGGCAGTGAAGGAGCATAAGATTTTGGTGTAAATTAACGATTAATTTAGTTATCTCAAGTGTAGAATTGTTGATATTTTTCAACTTTAAGATGAAATTTTATAAGAAAATGACAGTTATCACAAAATTCATAGGGATTTAGCCTAACACTAATAAGATAAAATCTTGCATGAGACAATTGTAGGCGAATTTCCCAAGCCTAACATTAATTTTTTGGCTCTCATTTTTTTCAAATTATATTTCAAATAGAGGAAGATAGAGACAAGGTGTTGAAACATTAGTCATGGTTTATGGAAAACTCGGGATCATATATGTGTGTTCTCTCCAATTTTCACCCTAGTAAATAACTTGCTACAAAGGCATCATTGTGGATTAGAATGTATAAATTCCCGAATGAATTATAAATGGAAAATATATTTAAGGAGATTGGTAACTCATTGGGGGAGTACATGTATAGCTCAATAGCCATAGAAAAGGAGTTGGCAGCATATGCTAGAATTCTTTTTCAAGTGGATTTGAGTAAGCCTATAGGCCTTGCAATAAGCATGGGTTCAAGAATTGGACTAAGAATATTTGTCTTTTAGATGCTTCAAATACTGAAAAGTGGGACATGTAATATATAATTGCAACAAAAGGTCAAAGGGAATGAGAAAAACCAAGTGGTTAAATTTGATAGGAAGTGCTAAGGAAAAAAATGAATTTGAATTTTGATAGAAACTTGACAAAAGAGGAGGTTTTGAAGTTTGAAGGAAGGATTGGTGATGGTGTGTAGAAAGAGTAGGAGAACGTGAACCTTAGTAAGGAAATAATTAGAGGAGATAGTCTAGGAGAAGAGAATGAATTACTCTCTTAGGTAAAGATGAAGGAAATAGTTGATAGTGTTCTAGAGGAAGAAGATAAGGAGGAATTTGTTAGGGATACTTAAGGAGAAAGTGGATTTGAGAGATTAGAGTGTAGCAATTTAGTAAGAGTATAGGTAATGTGTTAAATCCCAACAAGCAGTAGTAGGATTGGTGATTGTAGACCCAAGGATGTGTAACGAAGCAAAGGTGCGTGGAATCGCTTCCTATGCTAATCTTGAGAGGACGATTATGCAAATTCAACTAACTATTACAAAGATTTCAATAGACAAATAAACATGCATAAATGAAATATCACAATAAAACACATAACACAGTAATTACCGTGGGGAAACCCTTCCGGGAGAAAAACCCCACCCTCCAAAACTCGCACAATGTATTATCAAATCAAGAAGATTACAATACACTTGCAATGCAAGTTCTTACAGGAGCGCATCACCACAACTCGAACTCGAACTCGGAGAGACTCCTTCTAGCACTCAGTCTTGCAAATTGAAATCAATGATTCAAACACCTCCCCAAGCCCTCCTTTTATAGTGATTTACAACCTGGAAACCATTTGTGGTTTTACAAAACCATGGGCAAAACAACCATGCCACATGTTACCCACAACCAAGTTAAAATAGCATTTTCGTCCATAATTTTGTCCTCTAGTTTAGACTCTCATTAAATTCATACAATGAGTTGTTTATACTCTAAAAACAACCCTCCTATATTCTAATAGGGACAAGACACATTTTTAACAACTCATACACCTTTTTCCAACACATAAACATTTGGAGAACTACCACAAACAAATTCTAGAATTTTCTGAAAAAAGTTTGCAAGGTTGAGACACGATTCTCAACATTCTCCCACTTGTCAAACACCTTGCAAGAGTTAGGGGATCCAAAGTGTCATGGACTTAATTGCTAGGGGCCGAGAGCCCCATGGACTCTGAACACCATCTGAATTTCTTTGTGCTCACAAGCTTAGTTAATGCATCAGCAACATTCACCAAAGTCTCCACCTTCTCCAGCTTCACCTTGCCGTCCTCGACCATATCTCTCACAAAATGATATTGTACATCAATGTGTTTGGTCCTGGCATGAAATGTCGGGTTCTTCGCTAGGCAGATTGCACTCTGACTGTCACTATAAATTGTCACTGCACCCTGTTTGAACTCTATATCTAAACACAATCTCTTTAGCCAGATGGCTTCCTTGCAGGCATGAGTAGCTGCCATATACTCTGCCTCTATAGTGGACAAAGCGACCATAGCTTGTCGCTTGCTCATCCAACTGATTGCACCACCGAATAATGTAAACACATATGCACTAGTGGATCTTCTTCTATCAACATCACCAGCCCAGTCTGAATCCACGTAGCCTTGAATATCTAAGGAATGCTCGTTTCCTATTCCATGAAAACATATAGAGTACTATGAGGTACCCCACAAGTATCTGAAAACTCTTTTTACTGCATCCCAATGTGCTCTTCCTAGATTAGACATGTAATGTGAAATTACTCCCACTACTTGGGTAATGTCTGGTCTTGTATAGACCATAGCATACATCAAACTTCCAACAGCACTCTGATATGGTACTCGACTCATCTCTTCCATCTCCAATGGGGATGTTTGACACTGTGAGCTAGAAAGCTTTGTTCCCATAGTAACAGGAACACTCAATGGTCTGGAATCCTGCATATTGAATCTTCTCATAATAGTACCAACATACTTACTCTGGCCTAGCCAAAGCTTTCTATTTTTCCTATCTCTTATAATCTCCATTCCCAGAATATGCCTTGCTGTACCAAGATCTTTCATTTCAAACTTTACTAAGAGCTGAGATTTTAACTCTACAATCAAACCTTTTCCTTTGCCAATAAACAACATGTCATCGACATACAAGGCAATAACTAGGAAATAATCACCATCAGACTTGTAATATATACAGTGATCAGATTTAGATCGCACAAATCCCAAACTCAAAACATATGTATCAAACTTTTGGTACCACATCCTAGGACTTTGTTTTAAACCATACAAGGATTTCTTCAACTTACAGACCAAATGACTTTTACCTTTCACCACAAAGTGCTCTGGTTGTGTCATATAAATTTCTTCCTCCAAATCTCCATGAAGGAAAGTTGTTTTCACATCCATCTGCTCAACCTCTAGATCATAAGCAGCTGCAATAGAAAGTAAAAATTGAATGGATGTCATTTTTGCTACAGGAGAAAAAATTTCACCATAATCAACTCCTGCAACCTGGGAGTAACCTTTTGCAACCAAACGTGCTTTATACTTCTCAATGCTTCCATCTAAACCCATCTTCTTTTTGAACACCCATTTGCAACCAACAGGCTTCCGTCCTTCAGGCAATGGTACAAAGTCCCATGTGTCATTCTTCTTAAGAGCTGCCATCTCTTCATCCATGGCTATTTTCCAGGACTCTGAATCATTCATACCAAGAGCCTCTTCTATAGATCTCGGTTCATCAATATTAGCATTCAAAGAAAATATACACCTCCAATCATCAAGAGAATAGCCATACCTTTCTGGTGCTTTCCTTTGTCTACTAGACCTTCAAACAAGATCTAGTTCAAGTTTAGGTTCAGGTTCTCCCTCTTCCTCTGATGATTCAGAACTCATAGAGCTCTCCTCGACTTCTTATCTTTCTAAGGGCCTCGATTCAACTTTCTTAGGTGTAGTAGGTAGTTGAATCACATCTTTCTTTTCTTCCATCTATTCTGGCTGCACTATAACAAAATAAGGCTTAGTTTCTCTAAAAATAACACTTCTGGAATAAAATACTTTTTGTGCAACAAGATCCCAAAGTTTGTATCCTTTCACACCATAACTATATCCGATGAAGATACATTTGACAGCTTTGTTGTCCAATTTTGTCTGCTTCTCCTTTGGCACATGTGCATATGCCTCGCAACCAAACACTCTCAGATGTCTAAGTGAAGGCTTGTGGCCCAACCACACTTCCATTGGCATCTTATCAACAAGAGCTGATGTAGGAGACTTGTTTATTAGGTAGCAGGCAGTGGCAATAGCTTTAGCCCAAAACTTTTGTTCCAGTCCAGCTCCACTCAGCATTCTCCTAGCCTTCTCCATCAAGGTCTTGTTCATTCTTTCTGCAACTCCATTCTGCTGTGGAGAATACGGAGTCGTCTTCTCTCTTTTAATACCACAATCTTTACAAATTATGTCAAAATCATTAGAGCAATATTCACCACCATTATCAGTTCTCAAACACTTTATCTTCTTTCCAGTCTACAACTCAACCATTGCTTTAAATTCTTTGAAACGACTGAAAACTTCAGCTTTACTCCTAAGAAAATAAACCCATGTTCTTCTACTGAAATCATCAATGAAAGAAACATAATAAACTGATCTACCAATAGAAGAAACATCAACTGGACCAAATACATCTGAATGGATAAGATCCAAAATACATGAAGACTTATGAGAACTCGAGTAAAACTGAATACGATTTTGTTTACCATAGATACAATGCTCACAAAAATCGAACTCAAGATTGCAGTCATTCAACCCATCAACAAGGTTTTTATTTTTCAAGGTTCGTAGACCCTTCTCACCTATGTGGCCGAGTCTTTGGTGCCATAACATGGTCTTCTCTGCATGAAACTTTGATTCGGTAGATAGAGCACCCTTGGGTACCCAAAAACCATGACCATCTGTTGAAAGAGAAACCCTCTCCTTCTCCAACAAAGTAGTCCTTTTCACAATCTTATCAGAAGTACTGTTGCACTCAACTGTGCATGCATCAAGCTGGTACAATGTACCCAATCTGCTTCCTCTTGCTATTACCATAGCATCTCTCACCATTTTCACACCTGCTTCAGAAAACTGTACATGCACACCTGCATCTATTAGTTTGCTAACAGATAACAAATTTCTTGCTAGTCTCAGGATATGCAAGACACCATCAAATCTTCTAACTCTACCATCAGAAAATTTCACACGAATACTTCCACAACCAACAATATCAAGAACAGAGTTATCACCCAAATACACCTTACCACCATCAAACTTTTCATACTTACTAAACTAGTTTCTATTAGGAGTCATGTGGAAAGATGCACCTGAGTCTATCAACCATGCATTGTCACCTGCATAAGTGGCCAAGGCTGCGATGAAAGCATCTCCATCTTCCTTCTTAGACTCATAATCAAAATCTTGCTTCTTCTTCTTCTTCTTCTCCTCTTTGCAGTCCTTTCGGAAGTGTCCAGGTTTGCCACAATTCCAGCAGATTGCCTTGGATTTACCAGGAGATTTTGATCTCCCCTTATTCTTGGACTTAGAATGCCCATGCTGCTTTTTGTTCTTGCCTCTTTCTTTTGGTCTTCCTCGAACACTCAAAGCCTCTTTGGCATTCAGAGAGGCTTTCCTTCTCATCTCCTCAGAAAGTAGAGAACCAACAACGTCCTCCATCTTCAAGACAACGGAAGTGCTCCCTATGGCCATGACAAGGCTATCCCATGAGTCTGGCAACAAACATAGCAAGATTTGGCACCTTTCTTCTTCATCCATTTTCACCCCAACTGAGGTCAACTAAGTCACCAACATATTAAAGCTTTCCAGATGCTCATAAATTCGTCCACCTTCTTCCATTCTCAAGGAATACAACTTCTTCCTCAAGAAAATCTTATTCACAAGTGATTTCGCTTGATAGATCTCACTTAGCTTCTTCCAAAGCTTCTTTGCAGTAGATTCTTCATGGACATTAATTAGAATTGAATCTGCAAGACACAATCTTATGAGACCTTTAGCTTTTCTATCCATTACATCATATTGTGCAGCTAAAGTTGGATCTGCGGGCCTCAACGTATTCTCATCCACCGCATCCCATAGATCTCGATCAATTAACAGATCTTCCATCTTCAGCGTCCACAGATCTCAAAGTTTGTGCCAGAAAACTTCTCTACATCAATTCTCCCCGACGTGCTTGCCATCTTTACAATCCTACAATACAGAAAATAAAATACTCTGCACAAGCTCCCACTCAAACCTTGATTAGCTCAAAAAACCCTGTACCCAACAAATAGAACCAAAACTGGCTAGGCTCTGATACCACTTGTAAGGAAGCAAAGGTGCGTGGAATCGCTTCTTACGCTAATCTTGAGAGGACGATTATGCAAATTCAACTAACTATTACAGAGATTTCAATGGACAAATAAACATGCATAAATGAAATATCACAATAAAACACATAACATAGTAATTACCGTGGGGAAACCCTTCCGGGAGAAAAACCCCACCCTCCAAAACTCGCACAATGTATTATCAAATCAAGAAGATTACAATACACTTGCAATGCAAGTTCTTACAGGAGCGCATCACCACAACTCGAACTCGGACTCGGAGAGACTCCTTCTAGCACTCAGTCTTGCAAACTGAACTCAATGATTCAAACACCTCCCCAAGCCCTCCTTTTATAGTGATTTACAACCTGGAAACCATTTGTGGTTTTACAAAACCATGGGCAAAACAACCATGCCACATGTTACCCACAACCAAGTTAGAATAGCATTTTCGTCCATAATCTTGTCCTCTAGTTTAGACCCTCATTAAATTCATAGAATGAGTTGTTTATACTCTAAAAACAACCCTCCTATATTCTAATAGGGACAAGGCACATTTTTAACAACTCATACACCTTTTTCCAACACATAAACATGTGGAGAACTACCACAAACAAATTCTAAAATTTTCTGAAAAAAGCTTGCAAGGTTGAGACACGATTCTCAACAAGATGGGTGGGATAAGAAGGAAAGAAACCGATGCTAACAAGATGATGGTTGTAGCAATGAAGAATATGAAGAAAGGAAACCAAGCCTTAATAACTAAATTACATCACAATAAAGGAGAGCACCTCCCTCCCACTAAGAAGGTATGAAAATTGTAAGTTGGAACATTTGGGGACTTAATGCCCCTACAAACATCATTTGGTTAAATGGCTAGTGGAGAATTAGAAACTAAACTTTCTATTGTTGAAGGAGATGAAGGTGAAAGGAGAGGAAATGATAGGCATGATGAAGAGGATATGGATGGTTAGACAAGGGGTTACAATGAGTGTAGAGGGGAAAACAGGAAGCTCGGGTCTCTTTTGGGATAACACAAGGCTTTTAGCTTCACTACTTCTTAAGTCCCAGTCTTCATTGCATGTTCTACTTTAAGATGTTCAAAATGGGGTTAGGATGATCTATTAAAATATATATGGCCTATGTGATGACATGTTTCAAGAGAGATTATGGAAGCAACTAAATAATTTTGGGGAACCTTTTGGGAAAGAAAATTGGATAATTGAGGGAAATCTTAAAATCCTCTTGGGCCTAAAGGAGAAGGATGTTAGTGTAGGTTTTTTATTTTCTTTACATTAGGGATTTTAATTTTTTCCTGCACATTATTTAAGCTTTCTTAGGTTTATTAGACTTGGTTAATATGAGACCACATGGCACAATCCATCAACTACATGTGTCAATCTCTCCCACACATGGGTAGTTGAGTTTTACACCCTCTTTTGGATTTTTATGTCACCTCTCATAACCATTAGTTTGTCTCTATCTGAGTAGGTTATGCCACATGTTTTAGCATTTACCAAGAAGGTAAAACCTCCCACCTATTATCAGCAGTTGGAGTTAATGCACCGTTGAGATGTGTTTGCCCATTTTTTTCTATATATACAACACTCTCCTTTCACCTCAGCGAGTTCAGTGAGAGTAAAGTGACTATTCTCAAAGTTCTCTTGTATTTGTCTTTATTTTCTCTCTTTCAAGATTTTCTCTCTTTTCCACTATTTGTATCTTCAATCATTTGTTGATTGGAGTTGTGTATGTGATCTACGATTGACATCAAATCTTGGCTCACTTCTTGCTTCTCACAAAATTTAACATGGTATCAAAGCATTGTTGTTTGGTATAGTTCATTTTATTGTCCTATTTCTTAGAGTTTTGAGACTAATAGATAGCTAATATTTTCTTAAAACTTAATATGCTCTTCTTCTCTTACATCCTCAGATAATTTGGAGAATCAAAACAATTTAAAGAAAAATAAACATATATATACTTTGATTTGCATACTTGTATTTTTTTTAAATCTAGATGATTGTAACTTTTTATAATCTTGAAGGCATTTTCAGCCTTTCTATAACATCCAAAAGGCCTAAGAAAGTTGAATTTACTTTGTACTTTGATTTTCTTCAAATGTAATATGTACAAGGCAAGTTTGGCATGAGTTCTACAAATGGTTTGACAAAGAGCACGTTTTTACATCTAAGCTATATCTTCTCTTATATTTTCAATAAAACAATTAATTTAATAGTTCTTATTAGATATAAGTCAGGTATAGTATCAAAATGCTTAAAAAGTTGATATTAAGGTAAAAGTTAAGTACGTGCATGCAATCAATACAGCATTGTTATTCATCCTCATGCAACACCAATTTCACATTGGTTGACCATTAGTTGGTTATTAATTGCATCCAGTGTTCTAAATGATAGACCTGTTCTTTTCCGGCAGAGCAGATCTTATCTGCCTGTCACTCTCTTGTTGCAGAAGCTGCAGGACTTTCACTTCCATTTATCTTTTGTCAGTTTCTCTACCACCATAAAATACTTATAGCCAAGCATACAAAAGATATGACAGTAATTTAATCATGTAAGACTAAGCAGGGGAGCCCTGTGACAGACAAATTCTGGGAGACTTTATAGTGATTGGAGAAGACAGTTGAACTTTTCACTGGTCCTCAGGTGTTTTAGATTTACTACCAGGTGAACTTAATCATATATTCAAAACTCAAATGAAAGATGCATCAAACTCTGGGAAATTATCACACCATTATCACTATAGTTTTTATCATTAATATATACTCTGAGGTGGAATATTAAGGGACGCTCAAGAACAGAGAGAGCATATGTTTCAACACAAACTGTCGGATGCAAAGCTAAAAAATGTCTTACTGTTATTTGTCTGAAATATATGAGTGTACACATGCTGACCTACTCAGACCCTGAGTTTCAGTTTCAGTGAGCTGTTTGACTGATCTGCATTGCCTCCATTTCATACAATAGAGTGGTTGAAAATATCTAAGATATGCAAGAGATTCAGCAGAAGCGTGCAAAGAAAATGAACAGCACAAAGACATGATTATGTTGAAGAGAGCAATCAGGATTACAAAAGGTTGGGGAGACTTCAAAATTCAAGCATAGCTGACTGTCAAAAGGAGGGAGTTGATCAGGAGGGAAGAGGCACTAAAGCTAACAAGAGAGGATGGAGATAGACAAATACCCAAAGCCCAGATGGAGCAAAGGATATCCAAGAGTTAGGGAATTTTCTTGAGGAAGAAGATTGGAAGTTTTTTTTTAAGAGGAAAAAGAATTTAGGGTTGTAAAGGAGCATAAGATTTTGGTTTTCAATGTAAACCTAACAATCAAACCAACTAACCACAGTATAGAAATTCGTAATCATTTCTTAAACTCTAGCGTGGAAGTTTTGAAGCAAACGGCGGCTATCACAAAATTCATAAGGGATCTAACCTACTATTGATAGGATAAAAGCTTGGATGGGATAGTTCTAGGCAAATTGCACAGGCCCAACATCAGCTTTTTGGCTCTTAGCTTCATGCAGATTACATTTCAAATAGAGGAAGATAGTCACAGGGTGTTGAAAGGTTAGTCTTGATTTATGGCAAACTTAGGATCCTACATGCGTGTGTGGTCTCGAAGTCTTGACCCTGGTAAAGAACTTGTTACAGAGGCATCTTTATGGATTAGAATGTATACATTCCTGAATAAATTATGAAAGACATCTTTAAGGAGATTGGCAATATGTTGGGGTGGTACGTGTATTGCTCGATAGCCCAAAAAAGGAGTTGGCAGCATATGCTAGAGTTTATGTGCAAGTGGATTTGAGTAAGCTTATATGCCATGCAACAGAGATTAAGTCTTCGATTGAAGCATGGGTTTAGGAATTAGACAATGAATTTTTGCCTGTTAGATGCTTCAAATGCTGGAGAGTGGGACAACTAACGTAATTGCAATGAAAGGTGGTCGGTCAAAGGGAATGAGCAGAAGCAAGTGGTTATAGTTTGGTAGGAAGTGTCAAGGAAGAAATTTGAATTTGAATTCTAACATGAACTTCGACGGGAGAGGAGGTTTCGAAGTTTTAAGGATTGGAGATGATGTGGAGAAAGAGGAGGAGGACATGAACCTTGGTAAGGAAATAGAACTGGGGGAGATAGTTCAAGAGAAGGGGAATGGAAATAGATGATAGTGTTATGGAGGAAGGAGATAACAAGGAGGAATTTGTAGGGATTCTTATGACGAGAAAGTGGGTTTGAAATTTCAGTGTAGCAATGTAGCAAGAGTAAAATGCAATTTGTTAATCTCAACAAGCAATAATGCGATTAGCGAAGGCAGATTTGGGGATGGGTAGGATAAAGAGGACAAAAAATTGATGCTAGCTATAGTGTTAATGGTCTGATAATTTTCATGATTTAATTATAGCTTTTGAACTTAACATGATTTAAAACACTCTTAACCATGAACCACCAAGGGTCATACCAGTCATAAGGAAACATAAGAACATTAACAATGTCTTTAGCAAAATAAAACATAAACGAAGGCTGATTCAGTCAGCACCAATCAAAAAACCAAATCCTCCAGAAATCTAATCTTTTTTTCCCGCTGCATGGCTTAACTAAAGTTATGGTAGTCCAATCATCCATAAGGAACTTAAGAAGTTCCTTGTTGATGGCTTCTTCATCCGCATCGTCCGCAGACTTGTCCATTTGCAGCAGACATAGAGTAGTGGCAGACCTGTGCATAATCTTCAGCGCAAAACGCGTACCATCCTGCAATCTTTTCTCCAAACTCTCAACTCTGCTTTTAAAGTTGTCAACCTCCTCCCAGACAGCATCCTGCTTACTGCAAACTCTCAACTCTGCTTTTAAGGTTCTCAAAATATTAATAATGAATAATAAACATAACATTTTCAAAATAAACATCATATAAAATTTATGTTTCCATATATAATTAAAAAATAGTTCCAAAATAAAAGAAAATAATCAATATTTTTGTATAAATGTATTTTAGATATCTATACTAGTTATATAGCTTAAGTTTGATTTAAAAAAATAGTTGGATAGTACATTTAAGCAAATGAGGTTACTTCATTGTATGATTTTAAATAATAAATAATAAGAAGGTAAAGTTTTACTCTTTACAAAGTATCTCTTTGTTATTATTTAAATCACATGGTACATGTATATTTTGTGTTTTGCTAAATTTTTATGAACATAGATTCATTTATTTAGAGGGGAGGTCTTTAAATTTAGAATTATTTTACATCTATTTTATTTTTATTTTTACTTGAATTGTATTTTATCTTCTTAAAAGTTGTTTTTTTAATTGAGTTTTTAATTATAATCTCAAAATATATAATATATTAGATTTTCAAAATTTATAATATATATATATATATTTATTTATTAGATAAGTGCTACCAAGAAACGGGGGTAGCTCCCAAGTACATACTAACAAAGGTGCAGAGAGCCCGTAGGCAACATGAAGAGAGCCCGCAGGAAATATGAAGGAAGGCAGATCCTGGGCACTGATGCATTCAACACTGAGCAACAAAAAATGAACGGACAAAACCGCCCCCACATAGTTTACTATTCTAGAGCCTGGTAGATCGTAGCAAAAAAAACACCCATGATTGTAAGCCTTCGAAGGCTCCCATCGTCAAGCCAAGACAGGTCAGAGGCCATGAACCGGGAGAAGGCCTCCAAATTTGCATTCTTCACCCCATTCTAGAAGACTTCCCATGCGTCTGTCATAAAGTTCATCAAAGCCTCCTTACGTTGGCTAGACATTTCAGCATCAGCTCCTTCACCAGCCACATCCTCCTCCATCACCATTTCTGGATCAAAGAACATACGTATGAAGCTAACCCAGCCCTCGGTCCTCAACTCCAAAGTTGCATTCGCAAGTGCATGAATGTTCTAATCTGACACAATCTGATCAAGGAGAACAGACACCCGTTCTCTAGATTTGCATATGTCCACAAGGACCCCAATCACTGTCTCATAGACCCTGCCATCACACCAGTGTTGATTATCATTTAAAACCCGTGAAACAATCTCCATGATTGCGCTCAGCATTGCCCTATCCTAGACAGCGAAGAGTCTTCGGCATTGTGCAGGTAGGGACTCCTTACTGCACGTGCAGGCCAACCCGAACTGGAATACCATCACTTGACAGTCGCTTTTACTTTACTAAACGGGACATTCCCTCCTTCCCTAAATAGCCACTCCAACCCAGCATTTCCCAATGGAATAAGAATTGTCCATACGATGCACCAGTAACAATGTCAGACCATGCGAAACCAAACACTCCAATCTAAGCCGAAATATCCTTGGTACATAACTCATGGGTCTTTGGAGGGAGTAGAAGTGCCTGCACGTTTACTGATAATATCATCGGATAAGATTTCCTGCAAACTGGGCCAGAGATCTATTGCAGAACCCGAAACCAACTTGGCATCTTGTACCACCCCCCGATTTGCTAGTAAGTTTGTCGTCCTATTTGCCTCCCTATAAACATGCGACAACGAATAATCCACCAATTTGTTTAGCAACTCTTTGATTGGGGCTATCCAACTATCAATCTGCCAGCTCTAAGAATTACCAGAAGTTATTGCTCAAACATAGAGCAATGAATCTCCTTGAATCTCTACAGAGTTTATGCCATGTTGAATGTAGAGATGCAAACCAAGCCATAGAACCTCCAACTCTACTATATTATTGGATGAAACCCTGAGCTTCTTCGATGTCGCCCACATATAACCTCCACTTGCATCCCTAATAATGCAACCAGCCCCGACTTCTCCAGGATTATCCTTTGCGGCCCCGTCAAAGTTCAGTTTCCATTTCAACCAAACCGGGCGAATCCAATGAATATCCTTCCTATTGATTTTAGTTCTGCTATTAGTGGATGCCTTCATAATTCTAAGTTTAGGCCACAATCTCTGAAGTTCTTCGTCCCATCTTGAAAATGACATTTTGGAAGTGACATTGATTCTATTATTGGCAATTTCAATAATAGCATTTTGAATTTTGGCAATTAGCTGCTCTCGATTTAAGGCTTTCTCCTTGAAAATGTGTCGATTTCATTCTTTCCACAAATGCCACACTAGCAAGGATGGGGTCAAAGTCCAAATTCCTTTCCAATAACCACCATTATGTAAGGAAATCTAGGAGTGCATCTAAGGAAAACTCCAAACAGTAGTGCCTTCGGTAACTTTAATTTTGATTAGATTACCACAAAGACACGTACAACTATGTCCTAAAGTAGAAATAGACACAGTTATTTCCACATTAATCCTTCTGAGAGAAGCACATGTAAATTCAGTAGCAAGCAAAAACATATTCTAGAACAAGAACCATTACAGAAGAAAGATAAGACAGAAAATAGAACACAAAGATTTACGTGGGGAAAATCCTCTCGGATAAAAAACCCCACTCTCCAAAGATCGAGCCATTGTATTATTTAGCAACAGAATGGTTACAATACAAATTCAGGCTCATAGCCTCTTCAAAGATTCATCTTGTTCATTTTGGAAACAATTGGTAGTAAACTATCCCTAAGAGATCACCCAAAGCAATCATGATCACGAGAGATCCCAGCAGCTTAACTCTGCCTCTCAATCCTCTGCCTCGACCTCATGGCCTCGGCCTTTCGGCCAGTCACTCAGTCCTCTCTCTATCGTTCTCTCTCTGGCTTCTCTATCTCATCGGCTCCAACTCTTCAACTCCTTGGCTTATCAGCACCCTCTGCATCAGAATGTCCAATGTATATCTTCATACATTCATTCTCTACAGCCTCTATGAAATCGTTCTTTTTCAACTATCAGATCAGAACCTCTAGCTCAGCATCATTATCGAAACGTAGATGTTTCCACTTCCTTGTGTAGAGCTTTCCTTTCCACACAGAAACGGTCTCATAGCAAACGGTTCACATCCTACTTTCTCTGATTGGTCCAAAACACACCATGTCGGATAGTCTTCACTTGGTCAAAAAGCGTTCAACCTGTGTTGCATGTTGGTGAGACACTAACTGTGTCTCCCCGATGCCATAGATCCCATATCGTCTTTATTGCCAAGAGTCTTCACTATCGGCAAGACGTTACACCGAGTCCAAAAAGCTATCGCTCAGACTTCGTCGTGTCGCCAAGACATCACTTTGATGTTCACAAGTTACATCGACATCAATATTCTCATCGGCGAGACAATTGCCATTCAATGAGACATCATACCGATGTTCCAAAGTCATATCGATGTGAGCAACACTCGGCAAGACAACCATCTTTAGCTGAGAGGTCATACCGACATCAGGATCCCATCGGCAAGACAATCGCTCTTCGCCAAGACTTCATAATGAGCTCTTCATGTTATACTGAAACATCCCAGTCGGCAAGACATATCGCTTTCGCTAAGACATTACTCTGAAGTCTTCAAGTCATACCGAGTCGGCAAGACTTTCCACATTCGGTAAGACAACATACCAAAACACATGTGTTACACCGAAGTCTCCTGTCAGCTAGACTTACCACTATCGCCAAGAGGTTACACCGAGCCTCTTATGTTACACCGAAGTCACACAGCCATCAGTGATACCAACACCTGTCGCCAAGACTTCATGCCGAAGTCTCCAGGTTATCCCGAGCCCACCTTTCGCCAGGAGTCATGCCGAACACATCCCACACTGTCGGTGAGACAAACACCCGTCGCCAAGAGTTCTTACTGAACTCTTTCGTTATTCCGATGACTCCATGTGTATGACTATCAGTGAGACATCCATATCGGTAAGACCTCATACCGAAACATAACCCTTTCAGCTAAGTCTCCTCAATATCCGATAGACACCAATTGTCAGCCAGACATCTCCCAGTCACCAAGACTTCCAACCGATAGGAGCAAGTCATACCGATTATCACATCGGCCAAACAGACCAAAGGTCACGCCGATATCAGCAAGACTTCCTATCATCGCCGAGACATCATTCCGACACATATGAGTTACCCCGATGATCCAGTCGCCATGAGTCTCCTCGACATCCGCTAGACCAAACCGTCGGCCAAAGGTCTCCACTCGGTAGAAGGTTACAGTGAAGGCCACAAGTCACAGTGACATCATCAGTCGGCAAGACAGAAGCAAAGTCTCAGCGACATGAGCAAAACACAAAGTTACTAAACTGCCAGTCGGCCAGACAACATGAATGTCACAGCGACCATGCTTTGTCAGAGGTTTCAACCTGTGAGATTGAGGCACATTTTCCAACACATTATTCATTCTCGGCCAATTAGAAAGAAAGTCCCATAGATTATTTTGTCTTGGTCCCAAAAAGTTTAAGGAAGCTTGCAACCAGTCCCAACATGAGACAGCAACTGGGCAAGATAAGAGCAAATGGTCCACATTTTCTTTTGCACACTTGTAGAGGATACATCTAGTTGGTCCAACGGTTCCAATTCTTTTCAATCTTTCAGCTGTTAAGCAGCGCCCGTGGAGTGCCACCCAAAGGAATGCCCCAGCCTTAGGCATAATTTCCTTCTTCCAACAAATTTTTGCCATCCAAGACTTATCCTTAGCTTGTGTTGATTGGATTTGATAGCCCATTCTGTCCGAATAATTACCGGAGGCCCCACCACACCATATTATCGTGTCTTCCCAATTACTTCATTTTAACAATCTATTCTCAACTTCCCCACTCACTGCAACTGCTAGCTCATGTGGAATTGAAAGTGAAGTAAAGTTAATCCATTTAAAGGTGTCGTCAACCTGTGCACTCTCCCTCTGAATGTAATCTGCCACAGTGGAGCCATAGGACGATTGCAAGTTGTCAATAAATTGCTATAGGTCAAAGATCTTCGCTAGGATTTTGTAGTCGTTCCATGAATCTAACCAAAACAGTGCCTTCTGCCCATTCCTGACCCACCAAGATAGGTGACTTGTAATTAGGGAGCGGCAATTTGAAATGTAACGCCATGGCGCCAAGCCACCAACAAGATTCACAACTGTTAAAATTCTAGCTGGATCTAGGTTGTCCAAGTACTTCCTCTGCATTATTTGACACCACAATCTTTTGGGGTTTTATACATTTTCCAGATTAGTTTGGCCCCTAATGCATTGTTTTGAAGGCGCAACTTACGCAGGCCAGCCCCACCGTCGACTTTCACTTTACAGACCTCGTCCCATCCTAGGAGATGAATCTTCTTCACTGTTTTTGACCCTTCCCATAAGAAATTATTTAATATTTTTTCCAAATCATTTATGTCTTCCCAGGTATTTCTAGACAGGACATTACGTAAATTGGAATTGCCGAAGGAACAACCTTAGCCATAGTTATCCTCCCTGCCATTGAGAGCCAGTTGTTGTTCCACGCCATAGCTTTATTTCTGCAATTTTCAACCACCTCACCCCAATGCTTTTCTCTATAGACTCCTTCAAAGATCTATGTGCCAAGATATTTAAACAGTAGTTTCCCTTTCTTAACTCCAAGAATAGCAAAATAGCTTGTTGCGTTTGTGGTTTGGTATTAAAGAAGTAAACGCACGATTTTTCCTTATTCATCTGTTGACCCGATTGTATTTCATATTCCTTGAGCACTCAATTGATGCATCTAGCTTCTCTCATACTTGCTTCGCCCAAAAGAGTGGTGTCATCTGCAAATTGTGTATGGGTGACTGGGGCCATATTTGGTGCAACTTGTACACCCCTCCAATCCTGACAGTGGCGTCTATTGTTAATCGCACAGCCAAGGGCTTCGGCCATAATGAAAAAAATGAAAGGTGAGATGGGGTCACCTTGCCTAAGTCCATTAGTAGCCTGGAAGAATCCGTGTAATGAACCGTTTATAGCAACAGAAAACCATACAGAGGAGATACACTAATACACCAGGTCACACCAATGACTACAAAATCCCATTCTTTTCATAACCTCCATGAGGAATGGCCAGCGCACCCTGTCGTAAGCCTTGGTTACATCAAGTTTTATAATCATTTTGGCCTGCTTGTTTGTGCTAAGGGTGTGAACAACTTCCAATACTAGTAAAATGCTATCCGTTATCTCTCTCCCCGACACAAAACCATTTTTTTCAACTGAAATGATCTTCCCCAGCAATAATTTAAGCTTGTTGGCTAGTACTTTCACAATGATTTTATAGATGGTATTGCATAATGAGATAGGCCTATAATCACTAAAATAGGAACACTTAGCTTTTTTCAGAATTAGTGCAATAATTGTATTGTTCAAATCTTTAATGAATCTCCTAGTTTTCCTGAAGTCTTCTACGAGTTTCCAAAGATCCTCACCTAGAAAATCCCAGCAGTTTTGGAAGAAACTGGCTATAAAGCCATCAGGGCCAAGCGTCTTGTCAGGATGCATCTGGAAGAGTGCAGCTCGAACTTCATCCTTTGAGATCTTATCACACAACCTCACATTGTCAGCTTCACTAACTCTGGAATTGATCAAATCAAGGTAGTCCACCTAGCCCCCATGAGACATTTGTTCCCCCAGAAGGTTGGAGAAGTACTCTACTGCAACCTTGCCTACCTCAGTCGAACCCCTGGCAATCTGACCATTGCTTTTAATGATTTCCTCTATTTTATTGCTCACTCTCTTCACCAAGACTGAGGCATGAAAGAATTTAGAGTTGGCATCACCTTCACTTAGTCAAACCTCCCTTGATTTATCCTTCCAGTAAAACTCTTCTCTTTTCAGAATCTCAGCTAGTTTCCTTTTTAATTTAGTTTCTTTTATAAATTCTTCATTTCGCATGCCAAACGCTATCACCTTTTCATTGAGTGTCTCCAACTCGACTTCCACATTAGCCTTTTCAACAAAGATGTTCTGGAACTTCTCTTTATTCCAAGTTTTGAGCTTCTGCTTTAATGCCTACAATTTTTTTGTCAGTATGAAGCTTATGGAGCCTCCCACCCTTATTTCCTTCCACCACATCTCCAACAGCTCCAGAAGGCTTGGGTCTCTTCACCACATGCTCTGGAATTTAAAGCTCTATTTCACTCTATCACTACCATTAGCTATTGTCAAATCCACAAGAAAATTATCAGAGATTGAGTTAGGATAGATGCAAGCACTCACGCACTAGCCAAAATTGAACCACGATGGTGACACCAGGAACCGGTCAAGTTTCTCAGCTATGGCAATAAAATTTTCCCTATGGTTGGTCCAAGTGAAGCTACCATTGTCTGTGGGGCAATCCATCAACCCCGCTTCCACCACAAAGGCTCTAAAGTCCAGTATTGTTTGTGAGATGCTTTTGACTCCACCTCTTTTCTCAGACAAATCTAGGATTGCATTAAAGTCTCCACCAATGATTATTCTTTCCTTGGGAAACATACGCATAAACTCCAGGATCGAACTCCAAACCAATGCCTTTTCCTCTATTTTTATGGGGCCATATACATTAATAAGTAGGAAACTGTAGTTTAGGCCTAGATTAAAGACTTTCGCCACCATCCATCTTGCAGAGGATATGATAATTTCCACTGAAATATTTGCCATTTTCCAAAGCATACCCAAGCCCCCCCGCAGAACCAGAAGAGCTCTCAAAATAGCCATCCCAAGATCGATAGTATCTCAGAAATTGTGAACATTCCTCCCCTGCCAGCTTAGTTTCTTGTAACAGAATTATACAACTATGCATTTTTGTATTTGACACCTAACTAGGTGTCGTTTGTCAGGGACCTTTAGGCCCTTGACATTCCAGGTTGTAATCCTCATTGTTTCCCAAGGGAGGATTTTCCTCCCTTGGTACTCAAGAACTTGGTTATACTTGTGAATTTCTTGGCAGCCACTTCTTCCTCCCGAAGTTGTTTGGAGGATTTCCGACCGCAGGTATTTCCTGAAGTGCCGATCTTGCCCAGACCCATGTGTTTAGATGCAAACTGGAAAATACACCTGTCATCGATTACATCCAGTTCATCCTCTATGTCATTTGAGTCCAAATCAATACTTGCCCTGGCAGCAATCTCATCTCCAGTGCCATCCTCTGCCTTATTGCTTTCCTTCGCGTGATTTGAATCTTCCCCACCCTTACTATTGGGTATAGACTTTGGGCATCTAGTCGATCCCATCGAGGCCTTGGTTACGAACTCATTCCCTCCTACCTATGATGTCTGGTTATTGGAACTGCTTTGTTGGAACACAGTGTCATCGGGAGGGGTACCACCCGAGGTTGGATTTTTGCTTCTCTCCATCGAATCTTTAGTGCAATCTATGGAGCCATGACTACGCAAACCACAGGAAAGACAGAAATACCTTGTTTCTTCAATTTCAATTCCTTGCCTCCACCATTCCCCATTGGCCAATAAAAAGATGTTGTTGGGGATGATATCAATTGCTGCAATCTTCAATCTGGCATATTTGTACATGTCGCCCTCTAGAATGTTTGTGTCAATTTCCATAAGAATGCCCAACGAGCGTCTGATTTTCTCAAGGCACTCACCTGCCCAGTATTCTATTGGGAGATTGTACAATCTAACCCAAATAGGATGATCATAAGGTCGTGCTTTGACTAGGTCAAAATTTTGATTCCATGGCTGCATGTATAGAGGCATTTCCTCCATGAACCAAATCTCTTCTTTTGTCACTCTCGCTTTGGTTTTCTCATCGGCGAAAACAATTAGGAAAAAACCCTTTGGTACAAATCTTAACAAAACATCTGTCTTCCAACTCTCCTTAATCCAAAGCTTAATTGATGCTCTGTTAGGTGAACCTCTGATAAATCTGCAAATGAAGGAAAATTCTTTCAGGATCTCCATGTCGGGCTTTATTTCCTTTGAGACCTCAATCTCAATAGTGGCCTCTTAATTCGGTGTGTTGGGATTTCCCTTTTCCTCAACTTTTCACTCCTTCCCAAGTCTTTTATCTGGCCGCTCACGCCTAATTCTTCTTCTATCCCTCGAATTCCTCCATGCCAGGTTATCCCTCCTTCCGAGTAGTTTTTGCCCTCTGAATCCAGTATGTCTCGGCCAAGGGACCCGATTTTCCACAAGAGTTTCTAGAGTGTCATGACGTGTTCTAACTGGCCTTCCCTCCATCTTCTCTAATTTGCCCTGTGGTCGATACGCCATATGATATTTGTCTCTCCATCTTCCACCTTTGAAGACCCACTGTGGTGTATGATCCAAAGTATGCTTTGCTTCGCTTGCCCTCGCCACTTCATCTCCCCAACGTAATTTTGCTAGCGTTGTTCCAGCCTATGCCGAATCACCCTACTTCACCTCCTCGTAGTTACTCGACCCTGCTCTGCACATTTTCACTCCGAATTAATTCTTAATCTTGATCAAAACATAAATCAAAATTTTATAATATTGATTATTATATAATTTTAGTTTTATAGAACCAACAAATTATTTATTTATAATTTTAAAATTATTACATTCTTATAATTTTTTAATTAATATTATATTTTACATATTATACTAAATATTTATGATATTTATTAGTGAAATAAAATTATTTTCTATCAATTTGCAATTTTTTTAATCTCAAATTATTATCTAGCTTGCCTTTAAATTGATATACCAAGACTCATTGAACTAACAAAAAAATATAATATTATTAAAACAAATACTCTCACTATGTAACACTTGTTTATTTATTATGTATATAGGCCTAACACGACAATCCCAAAGACAATAAAAATTAAATAAAAAACATTAGATAATTATAAAAAATCAAACACATTTAAAACAAGAGCTTTGAAAGAGCTAGAGTCCCTATCGGACAGGAAAAGTAAGGTTTATGAGATTGTTTGAGTAGTTGTGATAGTAGTTGTTTATATAATGTCGAATAGTTGTGATATTAGTTGTGTGTACAATGCCCAACAGTTCTGGCTCGAGAGAATGTAATGTAGGGTGATGTTAGGAAGAAGATGCTCATTATCACTTTGTTCACAACATAAGTGAATGGACAAATATAAATTTTGTTGGTGTAAATTTAGGGTATACATCATTCATTTTGTAAAGCTTGATTGATCATTTAGAATTTGGGTAAGTTCAATGTTTTAATTACTCATGTATTTTTGGATATAGTTGACAAACAATTTATGGTCTTCGAACATTGTAAGGTATGGCCATTTTTCATTGTTTGAAACAGTGTTTGTATGTTTATGTATGTATATATATGTGTTTATATACATGTATGTGCTTTGCATTTTGCATTTATTTTAATATGATTTTCATTTGATGTGAAGTAGATTGAAGTGCAATTGCTATTAATGCATTATGTTGTTCAACTTTGAACGTGTCAAGCAAAAGATTATTTATGTATATATATGTATGTATGTATGTATGTATGTATGTATGTATGTATGTATGTATACACATATATATTTATATGTGTCTATATATACATATCCAGTTGGCCATCTTCTTTGGTGTTGTTATAATCTGTCTATTGATATGAGTTATATCTACCGTGTTTGAGGCAACAAAATTGGTGTTTGTAAGTTCCTGGGCGATCCCACAAAGCTAGTTTACAATTTCTGGGATATTCTATTTTTTGTTGAAATCACATATTTTTAGAAAATATAATGATTTAAGCCTTTAAAAGTTTCATTTAAAGCATTCCAATTGAAGAGAGATTGATCAAACTACCTTAGATCAAACCCCTTGGATAGAACCCCACTAGTTTTAAACCATACCTATAACATAGTCTCATTTACACCTATCAAAATGCTAATAAAAACCACTTTTGCTTTACCTTTTGGGGGATCAAATAAATTCATTTAAAATTTATTTTTTGTAAGTATGTAGTCCTTATTATAAGCTTCCCAAAAGTATAATTTTAAATAAATTTAATTTAATTATTATATTTATTTTTTATTTCTTATGAATGTAGGTTTTTCACCGAAAATCAAGCTCTATATTCGCACATGTGGAAAAATAGAAGATTATAAAAAAAAAAAAAAAAATGAGTGCACCAGATATTGAAGTCCTTGATCCAACAAAACAAAAAATTGAATTTCAATACATACAAAAAAGTTGTGTTATACAGTCCGCCTATGTTTGAATTGTAATTGGTTTGACTTCGAAACTTGATTAAGGAAAAAATATTCAATAAAACACTATGAAACCAATTGTAAGCACTAGATATCGTAGTTACAAATCTAAATTCGAAAAAATAAGAAATTTATCTTTCATGGAAAAAAAGTTATGTGTTATAGGTGAGTGTCACTCCTTAAAAATGGTGTTTACTGAAAAAAACTAGTTTTTGAAGGAGATGGAAAAAGAAGTGCAACCTGATTCCAAAAATTTTGAAAAAAATATATTTAGAATCTACAAAAAAAATGTCACAAATCACTAGTTTGCATCATCTTCAAATTTATCACGGTTTAGCCGCTATAGGTGTCAGAAAGTGAAGATTTAGTTAGAAAAAATCAGTTTAGTGTCTAGTTTGGCCAAAAATTGTAAACTAGTATTGTGGGATCACCCTCCTATATGTTCTACATTTTCATTTTTGACTTGTCTTGTGATTTTCTTGGATTGTTTTGTTGAGGGCCAAATCAGTGGCTTTTGAGGGGGTTGTGTGTATATATATATATATATATATACATACTGTATATACATAGATGGTTACAATACACAAATTGAAATAGGGGTAGAAAGGCATATCAATGGCAAGAGAAGATATTGTCAACGTTTGATTAAAATTTTCAATGCAAAAGCACAAAGCAAGAAAGGAGACATAACCTATTGTATTGATGATGTGGAAACAAGATGGTCATTGTCAGTTTGTCCACAACAAAAGACAATGATCAGACAAAAGTTTTGTTAGTGTAGATCTTGGTTATGCATCTCTTGTGTTGTAGAGGCTTATTGATCATTTTCAATTTGTCTTTCGAATGTGAACATTGAATAGGAAAATCTTCGGGTAAGTTATATGGTTCACCTTATAAATTTCATGTCTTGAGTAGTCTGGCAAACAATCTATGATCTTTAAACATCAAGAGGTGTGTACATTATCTATCTTTTGGGATAGTGGGAGTAGCTATAAAATAGTATAGGATGTTGATCACGATCATTTCTATATGTGTGTGTGTGTGTATATCGCAACGATGTCTTGATCGATCATTTTCAATTTGTGTTTGGAATGTGAATGTTGAGTAGGAAAATTTTTGTGTTAGATGTATGATTCATCTTGTTAATTTTTTTGCTCTTGGTTAGTCATATTTAATCATGCAACTGGAAAACAATTTATGATCTTTAAACATTGTAAGATATGCACATTATCTATTATTTGGAATACTAGGAATAGCTAAACAATAGACTATGCACATTATCTATTATTTGGAATACTAGGAATAGCTAAACAATAGACTATGCACATTATCTATTGTAAGATATACAACAAAAGACAATGATCAAACAAAATTTTTGTTAGTGTAGATCTTGGTTATGCATCTTTTGTGTTGTAGAGGTTGATTGATCATTTTCAATTTGTCTTTCGAATGTGAACATTGAATAGGAAAATCTTCGGGTAAGTTGTATGGTTCACCTTGTAAATTTTATGTCTTAAGTAGTCATATTTAATCATGCAGCTAGCAAACAATCTATGATCTTTAAACATCAGGAGGTGTGTACATTATCTATCTTTTGGGATAGTGGGAGTAGCTATAAAATAGTATAGGATGTTAATCACGAGCATTTCTATATGTGTGTGTGTGTGTGTATATCTCACAACGATGTCTTGATCGATCATTTTCAATTTGTGTTTGGAATGTGAATGTTGAGTAGGGAAATTTTTGTGTTAGATGTATGATTCATCTTGTTAATTTTTTTGCTCTTGGTTAGTCATATTTAATCATGCAACTAGCAAACAATTTATGATCTTTAAACATTGTAAGATATGCACATTATCTATTATTTGGAATACTAGGAATAGCTAAACAATACACTATGATGTATATATATATATACAAAACTGGTTTACAATTCCAGTTTGGAAGGAAAATTGCAAAAAACCCCCCCATGCAAAAAAAATTGGTTTTTGGGGGTTCAAACGAACATTTGGTTCAAGTGAACCCATTAAATGTTGGGTCCCACATTTCCCGAGAAAAAAAGCAAAGGAAAGGGTTGTGGAAAGGGGGTTCGCTTGAACCCCCCTTTTCCCCCCTTCTCCCCCTCTAGCACCAAAAAACCCTAGAAGTTTTGCCTTCGAAGCTCGAGTTGAGGATGAAAATGGAGGAGACTTCATAGACCCAACTGGATGATGGTAGTCCTCAGAATGATCTATCTAATGAATGTAATTTTAATATGTTTTGGTTTTATTATTTATTTAGTTTTTTAAGTTTGATTAAACATAGGTTTTTCACCAAAAATCAAGCTCTTCGTTCTACACATGTGGAAAAATAGCAGATTATCAAAAAAAAATTGAAATATATCAATGCATTAGATATTGATGTCCTTGATCCAACAAAAAAAAAAAATTCAATACATACAAAAAAAGTTATGTTGTATATGGTCCGCCTATGTTTGAATTGTAATTGGGTTTGACTTCGAAACTTTATTAAGGAAAAAATATTCAATAAAACACTATGAAACCAATTGGAAGCACTAGATATCATAGTTACAAATCTAAATTCAAAAAAAATAGAATTTTATCCTTCATGGAAAAATAGTTATGTTGTATACAGTGAGCATCACTCCTTAAAAATGGTGTTTACTGAAAAAAAACTAGTTTTCGAAGGAGATGGAAAAAGAAGTGCAATCTAATTCCAAAAAAATTGAAAAAATATATTTAGAATCTACAGAAAAAATGTCACAAATCACTAGTTTGCATCATCTTCAAAGTCCTCATGGTTTAGCCGCTATAGGTGCCCGAAAGTGAAGATTTAGTTAGAAAAATCAGTTCAGTGTCTAGTTTGGTTAAAAATTGTAAACCAAGTATTGTGGAATCACCCATATATATATATATATATATATATATATATGTATATATGTATGTATGTATGTATGTATGTATGTATGTATGTATGTATGTATGTATGTATGTATGTATGTATGTTGATACACACACACACACACACACACACACATATATATATATGTATGTATGTATGTGTATGTATATATATTGATACATATATATATGTATATAGTATGTATTATTATATGTAATGCAATTTCTTGCACATATATATAAATGTATATATAGACATATACATACATATATATAGATACACATATACATATGCATGTTTACATGCATATCTATACATGAAGAGTGCATTTATGGATAGTAGATATATATGTCTATATGCATTTTATGTGTATATCTATATTATTCATGATACAAATGCACGTTTGTGTATATATAGGTAATATGTAGACATATGTACATAATTAGAATTTTATCTTTGGAAGCTTTTTTTTTTTTAATTTAATGACAAAGGAAGAACATTGACCCATAAAATGAAACAATGTAAAACAACTATAAAACGACAGTCTAAAAGAGATACAAAGTGACAATCGCAAATCATTTGAAAAGACACTGACTGAATGATTTAAGACCTAGACATTTCCCAATTACTTAGATCCAATTTAGGTTTTCATTTAATAAATTCAAAGGCAATTGGAACGCATGTGCATAGAAAATGCATACAAAAACAAACAATAGACATTCACCAATTAAATACAAAGGAGTGGGAAAAGTATAAAACGACACTATATGGGAAAAGAATAAAATGGTACTGTAAAAGCCATATGATATTAGAAATGCCTCCTTTTACACTCGCAAAACATCAAACATAGATTTAACGATTTTTACATCATGACATTTTCCTATTACCTAGAACTAATTTTCATTTTCATTTAATAAATTCAAGTGTAGTTGCATTGCATGTGTGCATGGGAAATATTGCTTCCATTCTTAATCATGAACAACACACTATCATGTCTAAGTCTTTATGAAGACATAATGAAAAGTGCTTAAGGAAAGCAATAAAATAAACAATAAATGAGTGTAGCAAAATGCGATGTTGCACTGAAATGAGATGAAATCAGATAATGTTTATATAAACACCTATTTTAAAAAATATTTGTCCTGACATAAGTTTTGTTCAATAAGTCTTATCCAAACTAGGATAAATATCCTTGATCAAGTTGCCAAAATAAAAAACATGGTATTTGATAGATTACAATGAATTATGAGATATATAATTTATAGAAATCCAAATAGTCTTATGTACATAGAATCAGTCAATTTGATGCATATGGAAATGACAATTTCATTATGACTATAGTTGCATGTTTATCAATGACCACCAACTGAGACGTTTTTTGAAACTTCACTAGTTTAGGTGACTACATCCAGAGATTAAAAGTACTAATTAGTTCATGCAAGAAATTGTTAAAAGCACAAAGAATGAAAATATTAGAAAGAGAAATTGTTAAATATTAAAGAGAGACAAGATGAAAAGAAACTTACAAATGTCCTTTCGAATGCTTGTGAGAAGGAAGCAAGGACATGTGTTTCAAAGATGGGAGACATAGTTCCTGTCAACAGACATAGATCTTGTCAAACATGGTATTTGATAGATTACAATGAATTATAAGATATATAATTTATAGAAATCCAAATAGTCTTATGTACATAGAATCAGTCAATTTGATGCATATGGAAATGACAATTTCATTGTGACTATAGTTGCATGTCTATCAATGACCACCAACTGAGACATTTCTTGAAAGTTCACTGATTCAGGTGACTGCATCTAGAGATTAAAAGTACTAATTAGTTCATGCAAGAAATTGTTAAAAGCACAAAGAATGAAAATATTAGAAAGAGAAATTGTTAAATATTAAAGAGAGACAAGATGAAAAGAAACTTACAAATGTCCTTTCGAATGCTTGTGAGAAGGTAGCAAGGACAGGTGTTTCAAAGATGGGAGACATAGATCCTGTCAACAGACACAAATGTCTCTTTCATTGAACAATGCAAGTCACTGAGTAAGCAACACCATAAAATGACAATGTAAAAGATATAGGAACTTACAAATCTCTTGCTTTTTGTTTCGAATATGATAGATGCAAAGTGGTCAAGCAAATGAGTACATGAAGAATGAAAGAATTGGATCACTTATTGTCCATATATCAGGAGAGGGCAATGGGAATTCCAATGGAGAATGCAACTATTACATGTGGACGCACTGATCTTGAGTGAATTTGAATAACAAGCTAGAAGAGAGAAGAGACATTGACAATTGAGTGAAAACAATTGCTTTTATAGACAAAAATCGAGTCACCACAGTAGGCAGTTGCTAGTATATAGCAATGTTGTTTGTCAAAGCATGTATCTCTATCAAAGCTCATTAGGCTGTTTGGAAATCCATCTGGGAAGGCAGATAAAGTAGATTAACTTCTTTCCAATTCCCCCATTTTAAACTATGATGGATATAGGTTGTGTCAGTAGAGAAAGATGTAATGCTTGTGAGCCATTGTAATCAATTGAATACACATTTAAAATCAGTGAACTTTATATCATAAGACATTAATGACAGTTGCATTACACTCCATTGACATTAAACAGAAATGGCAGGCTATATATGCATAGTCTGATTATGAGGGTGATATGTATGCATAGAAAGAGCAGGTGCAAGAGCACAACCATATCAAAGGAGTTCAAAAAGCCATGAAACATTTCCAATATAAACCACCACATTGCATTCACTATTTGTAAATTTTCATTCTGGTAGGATGGTGCCCATTAGAATGGTCCATCGATGAATATGCCAACAAAGTATGTACATTGCTATGCCAATGTTACCAAGATTAATTTATTATAGACAAGTTGTTTTTTTTTTTCATTTTTCCATTCATTGCAAGCATTTCCATCATGATTTTTTCATTTTGTAATTTATTTAATAATTATTCTAGCAAATTTTCCTATTGGAAATATTTCATGGGGTTTCTCATTTTTTGGTATGATTGCGTCTTTGCATGCACCCTATCTAGGGATGTGTGGCATTTAAAGCATTGCATTTGCATATAGTATTTGTGAGTTTTTTGTTTCTTTTTGGTTTTGAATATCATATATTTATACCTTGTCAACAGACATGGATTTCATAGGGGTACAAAAATACAGTTGACTCTTTCTTTGTTGACCGAAAAGAATAAACATTGCAAATCATTATTTGCTCAGGAAAGTCAAAAATTTATACTATAACGCATTAATGGCTATTGCATTACATCATATCGAGAAAGAATGAAAATGATTTACTATATATGCATAAGGGTGTCATTATGATGTTATGCATTGGCAATGAGAATGGATGGAAAAGGACAAGAATATGAAAGATTATTAGGAAGCCATAGGAATCTATGTTTGTTGAAATGAGGCGTTTATAAGTTGTTTTGTATTTTACAGTGTCGTTTTATAGTGGTTTACATGTTTACATTTAATGGGTTAATGTCTAGTGTTTGTTGTTGTTTGCATTTTGTGTGTTAATGTCTATTCTTCGCTAGCGTTGATTGCTTGTGTGGGTTAGTATCTATTGTTGAGTTAAGTATTGAACACCATAATTCATTAATGTTGATTTCTTTACTATCCATGATTAAGAATGGAAATACCTAGTTGCACGTGTTTAAGTTCCCGTAGCTTTTACAGTGTTCTTTTTATAGTTCTTTATGTCTCTGCATTGAGAGATAATATTAGTTCCAGCCTTAATTGTGGGCAGTAGAGAAGGTGCCATTAATGAATCATAGTGTTTAGTGTTTAATTCAATAACAGAGAGTGAATCATAAAAACATTCAAAGACGACGAAGAATAGACATTAGATGGTAAAATGGACAAAGCAAAAAGCAATAGGAATGAGCAGATACAATGCAGAGATATTAACAAGTATAAAATGACAGTATAAAGGTTATAGCAAATTACAAGTGCCTTGTTCTTCATTTCAAGAACAATAGACATAAACACTGTTGATAGACACATATTCCACCTCCATTAGATAATGTAATCAAGAGTATAAGCAATGCAAAAAATGTTAGTGTCAAAGGAACTTACAAATTCCACTTTTTGTTGCTTGCTACACAGTAGATGTAAACCCTCTCAAGAGACACAAATTCTAGCCTCATCAAACAACCTAAGCTAATGAGCAAACAATGCAAATAATAGTTTGGTAAGCAGACCTTAAACTTCAATGTCCATTTGTCTACTAACCATGATTAAGATTGGAAATAGCTACTTGCAGTTCAACCTATTTGATAAAAATGAGAATTGTTTGTATTTGGAATATTTCTTGGCTTTGTGACTTTAAGCTTGTCAACCAAAGTATTATTTACGTTGTTCTTTCATTTGGTGAGAATAATTGCACTATCCTTTGCTCAAAAGACTTAAAGCTTCATATCATTAGTTGTCAAAGACACCTGCAATTCAAGGCACCTGCAATTATGGAAGGTCGGGCAGTTATGAATGCGGAGAACAATGAACAGTATACATTAATAAATAAAATGCAGAGCTGAAAAGTACCTATAACATAACAATATAAATTATATACTGAGCTACAATTGATTTGTTTTTTGCTATCAACATGTAGACATAAATCCTATTATGAGACACAGATTTCACTGTTATGAAATAGTTTGAATAAGCGAATAAACTATGCAAAAACTGACACCATAAAAGGTTTAGGAACTTACAAATGACTTTTTCAATGTGCTCAATGGTGCTTTTAGCAGTTAGAAGAAGGGGATGATCAGCATTGCCTCAATTCCATATTGTGTTTTTTTCCCAATGACAAATTTGTATAAAAGACAATTTAATGAGGTGATAACAATGGCAGAAATGTGTCAAATAGTTTGTTGTTGTTGTTTACAGTTATTGTCATTTGACTATGGTTGTCAACTAAATCGACATGCATGATTGCTGATTTTTTTGGTTTTCCAAGAATTGTAGTAATAGCAGAACCATAAATGGCCATATCATTGCCCTCAAATGATAAAGTTGATTGTTTTGTGCATATGTGGATAATGCTTAATGACTCTGTGGTATCTGTTTCCAATCTGTACATTGCAGATTGAACAATGAGAAGAAGTAGATTGATAATTAAACATATGAAGAGTAAACCTATGTGTGACATAAGCAAGATATTGTACTTGCCTCTTTTCATCTTGTTTGTCAAGCGACTGATCCATTCTCTGTTGTGTAGTAAATGCAGTCTACATTTTCCAATTGTTCTAGCAAGCATATGCAATGAGATATTTATGTCAAACATGTCTTAAACACAAAGAGGGAATTTTTTTTTATTAAGATCTCATATGATTTTGAAGTTTTCTGATGTCAAATGCCAGGTATCTACCTATTTGCAAATACTCTAGATGTTATGGTACATGTTGGGAACTACTAAGATATATGTTGGATGAAATTGCAACAGATTTGTAATCTGCAAGGAGCAATTTAGAAACTTCAAATGCAGGCAAAAAATATCATATGATTTAGCTACAACCTAGTTCAATGATGCATAACAATTTTGCTTTTCCAATCTAGTTCCAATGAAGAAATTTATGCTCGGCAATGCTTTAGTGATGTTCTGCATAATAGCATACTTGCTCAGGAACGAATGTGAACTCATTTGCAACAAGATAGCTATGCAAGATATGTCCCAAAATATGGTTGATACTATTGTCTCGAAACAATAACAAAGTGAAGATCTGCATAAGCAGTACAATGGAATAGTAATCATTCTTATTAGAGACACAGATAGTAAGAACAATTGACCCAACAATGCTTTTATACTAGCTGAAATTATGGGTTGGTTTTTTGCATTTCTGAACCTACATGTGACAAAGCAATGTAGACAAGTCCATGTTGTTAGACAATCCACTGTATAGGATGGGTTCAAAGTGCTAATAAAACCCTTTATTGTAGGAAGACTATTCAAAATATTTTCATAATAACAGTCAGCAAAAGCATTAGCCACTAACATGAACTTTGCAGAGGTTTTATCTAATTTTACTTCTCCATTGTCCTTCACATTGTGAATTCTATTCCAAATTCCATCCATGTAGAACTCCATCAGCTCGTAGTTTCCACTCATAGCTATAACTTTATCAGTTGTCAAGTATGGTTTCAAATTTTTACCCAAGCAACAATTGGAAAAATTCGGTCTCACCAGATATGATATGTTGAAAATCACTTTGAATTTACTCTGGAAAAGAGTTGTTCAGAATATAATGTGCATATTTGAGTTATCTAATTTTACTTCTCCATTTTTGTCATTGTGAATTATATTCCAAATTCCATCCATTTAGAACTCCTTCAACTCGTAGTTTCCACTCATAGCTATAACTTTATCAGTTGTCAAGTATGGTTTTGAATTTTTACCTAGGCAACAATTGGAAAAATTCAGTCTCACCATATATATGTTGAAAAGCACTTTGAATTTACTTTGGAAAAGAGTTGTTCAGAATATAATGTGCATATTCGGTCTCACCAAATATCATTGATTTTCTATATTGAGCATGTTGATCTTGACCAAGAACGCATTGGCTTGTGCTTTCAAAAAGAAGTTTTCCCTCCAAGTAGTTGATCAAAGATATGGAATTCATGCAAAGTGCCTAATTCAAAGCGGCACATTACACTGTCAATTTGTTTTTCTAGAATAACTTCAAAGAGCTTTTCAAGACACTGTATTTGATGAGGCCTAATTGTGTCAATTGTTGCTTGGATTAAAAATCGAAGCATGGGAAAAAAATTCAATATGGTAAAGAAAGTGGGAAAATAGAATTTGATTACACTGTTGCAAAGTTCATGTTAATCACTTATGCCTTTGCTCACTGACATGATACAACTAGAAAATGAAAAGAATTGCTTCTATCCTTATGGATTCGAAGATTTCAATGTTAAAGTCTTGTAGGAAATATGAAATTTGGATTAGGTGGCAATGGGATAATAGTGGTTTGTATATAACTAGGTAGATCATGAAAATGTGGTTTTGATATCAAGTACAATTTGAAGGTGTGCATAGTAATATGTATATACAATAGCTCAATGGTTATTGATTCTAGATATTTTGTTGCAGAATTTTATTTTATTTTCATTGCAGTGGTTATTCTCCAAGTAGTTGCAAAGGTATGAAAGTATGTTGTTTTGGGTGAAAATTATGTAATCAGCTTTTCGATAGATTACACAACTTGGACTTCAGCCACAGCTATGTGAGATGTAAATCTCTCCTCTCAGAAAGGGGAGGCACCCTTCTTACTGCTGACAGAAGCGATAGTAAAACAAAAAAAGTAATTACAAAATGTACACAATACTTACGAAGTGGGGGGGGTGTGTTACATTCATCCTTCCCTCTTTTTTCAGAGAAGATGTTTACAATGCTTCACTGTTGGAAGTTCACAATTCTTAATAAGTTTAAACGATCAACTAGCAGTAATACCAATACCTCTATCTTGTCAAAGCAAAGCATAGAGATACCAGAAGTAATTAATAATAAAAAAATAAAGTAAAAGGGAAAGCTCACAAAGGCACAAAGTCGTTATGTAGCTTTTTCAATGGTGGATCTATGAAAAATGTATCGTTTGTCACGTTAGAAGCACAAAGTCTTCTTAGCCGCAGCAATTCCTCGAACAACATGAACAATTACAAGCGCACAGTATTGTAGATCATCCAACCAAATTATCAAAGAGCATGAACAATTACAAGCACAAAGTCTTGTAGATCATTCAACAATAGTATCCAAAGAGCGTGAATAATTACAAGCACAAAGTCTTGTAGATTCTTCAACCGAAAGATAAACAAAACATAAATGCAAATCTAAATAATAGATGCAACACAAAGTTTACATAAATTACTTAGAGTCCTTCAGATTCCATCAGCTAATCACCACCAAATAAGATCAATTCATAAGACTATTGAATCCAACAAAAAGTCTGGCTTGCAATCTTCTTCTTTATTGATCGAATTTCATTCACAAAGCATGAACATAAAGTTTCACAATTTTGCTTCAAAAAGGGAAGCACTTCGTTGCAAAATACTAAAGGATGAATTTACAATAGAAATCCCTCACATTATATAGAAAGAGGGATGAGAAAAATTAGGAATCTAATTGAGGAAATCAAGGAAAGTTAGGTGAGCAATTTTAGGAGATCTCACCTAACTTTGACCAAAGTCAAAGTGTAATTTGTTTTCAAAAGATTACATCTTTGAGCTTGGTGTAATTACAATTTACAAAAAGACATATAAGATGTCAGGAAATATTTACAAGATGCATAAAGGGATGCACCAGAAATGTCCAACACTAGAGATCAAGAAGCTTCTTCATGTTTCCTTGCTTTGGGCGCAGAAGTCTTCATATTTCTTCCTAGTCTCCTGCATGAACTTCTCATCTGGACCAACGGTGTAATCCACAATGGTGTGAATTCTCGTGATCGATCTCATGGCAGATGAGTGAACCTTCTTTCACCTGTCAAGATGCATTTTTAGGTTATTCAATGTGAGCCTTGTATCACAAATGATGTTCAGTGAGGCTTCTGAAAAGTATGAACTGTCAATCAATTTCATGATGGCTTCTTTGAAGATCTGAGATATTTTTGTGGCCGGCAGGAAGATACGATTCTCCTCAAGAAGTTGACCGGGCAACTCTTTAATACCTTTCTCAAGAATAACACGATGTCCTTCGACATCTTCCTACACTTGGTGGAGATCTTTCGTAAGAGATTGAATTACTTGAATTCGATGTTTCAAGGATTCTCTTACCTCAATGAATTTTTCTTTGTCAGGAATTACTCCGACTTCCACCAATTTACTGAGCTTTACATGCTTCATCTCCAACCACGTTAGTAGGCATTTTTCCATATTTCTGCGCTCCTAGGAAAGTACACTTTTTTCTTTATCAAGCTCTGTGGTGAGCTTGGCTAACAAGGTAGTTTTCTCGTCCACAACAATTATGATATGAGATTCTTGTTCAATGATCTTCTCAACAAAATCATACAACACTCTACCTTTGGAGGTGAACTTCTCAGCTTTCTTGACAACTAGGTCTTCAATACTTACCACTGTCAGCGGTTGTGCATTAGTTGGAGATCCTGCAAGTCTCTTTACAATAGTGGCATAATGCTCTGCCCTCTATTTGTACATATTGCGAGCTTGCTCCACTTTATCCAGTCTTCCAACCAAGATATCCAATGTCACTTGCGCATCGGCCTTTGCACTTTCATTGGTAACCTTTCCAAGCTGGACTTTTGTCACCGTGTAGTCTTCCATATTGACATCACCTTCTTCATGCGGTGGTATGCCAATCTCTGCATACTTGTGGCCAGACTTATCAACATTCAGCCTTGAGTATACTTTTTCCTTTTTCTTCCCTTTAGCCTTTGGAAGGACTATCTCTTCGAGGTCGAGCTCCTCCGGGGAGATCATTTGCTTCTTCCGCTTCGACACTTGAGATATTAGCCAAGGGGGAAGAAAGGAGGTGTGAACTTCTGGATTCACTGTCAATTCAGTTGTCATCGTTACTTCTGAAGTTATTGTCACGTTTGAAGTTACCATGGGTATCGTGACAATAGGAGAAGTGTCTGTCATCATTGCTCCTGTAGATTGCACACTGAGCTGATCACGCATTGACTCATTCATGAAACGATTGAATTCATTTTCAGAAGTGATATCATACGTTGGTGAAGACAGGCTAGGAATGGATGATGGAGGACTTGACAGTATATCAACCGTATGAATGCTTGTCACTGAGGGAGTATCAAGCGGGGTTGATGTTGCAGGGATAGTGGATATCTCAACTACAGGAATGCATGTGGTAGGAATAGGTGACGAGGGAACAAGAGGTGGAGGAGTTCCTGAACTTGGAGGGGTATGAGGAACACTAGAAATCACAGGCGATGACGTTCTAGGAATTTCCTCAACTACATTCTCAGGAGGAGAAGTAGTTATTTCTTGATCATGCCCGGGTTCCTATTGATCACCCACTTGTCTCTCTGATTCTGGTTCACCTTCAAAATCACCTTCAGATTCTTCTTCAAAATCTTCTTCAGACTCTTGCCCGCTTTCAGAAACCTCTTCTGCATCGGAGTCTGCTTCTGCTGAGTCTTCATCTTCAGCGGATTGATCACTTGTAGTTCCTTCTTCATCAAAATCTATCTCCTCTGGAATAGCCTTTTTACCTTTAGAGTGAGATGGATTGGATTTCGTGGTTTTTGTTTTTGGAACAGACTTGGTATCTTTCTTGCCAACAGTAAACTTGATCCTGGGACCTCTTTGTGAAGTAGTGGGAACAGCCGCTGATTTATTTTTCACGCGGAGTTCTTGCTGTTGGTGAGCTTTTGATTCAGATTCTTCTCCTTCCAAATTTGTTTTGACTTTTCATTTCATAACCATGCTTATGTAACCATTCTGCAGTGTTGGCTAGGATTGGCTTCAATCTCTCTCTCATGCTGGTAATTTCTTTCCTAGACCATTGAATTGCAGGCAAAGGCCTTTTAGAAACCTCTTGTTCATCATAGAGAGCATTCATGATATCACCAGGATCTGCAAAATCCTCTGGTAGGTCAGCAATATCAAGGTCTCTGATCTGCTAAACAGTCAACCTACAATAATCCATTTTGTGAATGGCTTCTTCATCTCTACAATCAGCCCAGATGTCTTCAAAACGGTACTTATGATGATGACCCTTTTGCAATTTCTTTCTGACATCTCGTAATCAAAATCAAACCTATACCTGTAGGTTTTGATTGTCATGATCTGCATTTCAGCATAAACAGACTTGGCTTTTTGTACAGTTGGCATAGTATATCTGCCAATTGTCAGTGGGAACTTGAATCCACGCTTGTGGTTACTTCTTCATTCTTTTTGCACTGAAATCAGCTGTCTGCATTGTCTCCATGAGAACCCACTTATCTAAAGGATAACATGGCAACATGTAGGGACATCCAGTGTAGCACCCTACTCTCAAGTAAGTAAATGTTGGGAATTGAAGAAATAGGCATCCAACTTTACTTACCACCTTATAAGCCTCATTAGATACCCTCCTTCTTTCAAGAGCTGGATCAAAATTGAAAAGCAAAGGCATGAAGAAAGCATCTGTGACCCACTTGAAGTGATGAAAGCTTTCCTTCAGTTCAAGTTGATAGAAAAATCTGTACACAGGTACCATCATCCGATTCCCTTTTGTAGATAGCCCTGGGAATTGTCTCATTACAGCCACTGCATACACTAGTTAAGAAGTCATATAGAATTTCAATGTGGAAGGAGCATTGATCAGCTGCTCATGTATTTCATCACTGATCTATTTTCCCCAGTCAATGTGCACCTTTTGTCTTCTTATAATCCTGATGTATTCATACATCCAATCATGAAAAGTGGACGATTCTGGCAAGCCTTTTACTCTGCTTAAAAATGTGATCATATCTTTGACGTCATCCTTGAAATCGCTTCATAGGAGTCCCTTTGGCCATCTGGAAACATATTGTCTAGGATTCTTCAACCATTGGGCATTTATCTAGTTTTTAGCTTTGTTGGGATCAGCGTCAAAGACTTCTTGTGCTTTTTGTATAGAGATATCAATGTATTTTTCCATTTGAGGAACCTTAAACACAATGTCAAAGAAATCAGGTTCAAGTCTTAGAATCTCATGCCCAGAAGAATCGATCACACTTCTACTTTCTCTGATGTAGTGAGATGCCACCTGAAGAACAAACTCCGTATTATGTGCAGCTGTAGGGAACATAGCTACCAAATGCAGGTTACTGTGTACAATTGCTCTCATTGGATCAGGAAGAGGCTTCATCTCTGTTTGCTTCACAAAATCAACCAAGTCTTGATGGCCAACCTCTGTGTCTTTTATTTCTTCCACCTTGGAGACCACTACAGTTGACGGATAGACACCTTGATATTTATATTTCATTTTGCCCTTTTCTTTTGAAGAAGATGGAGGTTTACCGGCAGTCATCAAGAACAATTGAATCTTTGATCAATCAACTTTGATGATCTTTGAAGAGAGACTGCAAAGTGTTGAGCCAGAACAAACATTAGTCGTTAGAAGTTCATCTGGAAAAAATTGTGAAAAGTGTAAGGGCGCACTATTTCAGCGCCCTTACATTTTAGGGAATTCAAACTTTGATGTAGGAGCGCTGAAAAAGAGCGCTCCTAAATTTCTCAGTGTTAGAAAATATTTCAAAATGCCAGGGCGCACTTTTTCAGCGCCTTTGCATCTAAAACGTGATTTTGGAAACTGATGTAATGATGCTTGAAATTGGCGCTTGGGGTTTATGAAGCATGTAACGCTCAAGACAAATCTTGTTCCTTGAATGGAGTTAAGAAAACACAGAATTTATTTCCCTGTCATTGTAAATATGGATAAGAGACAAGCAATCCTTCTTACAAAATAAGAATTTCTTCAATGTTCACACCAAAACATGATTGAGAGGGCGACAATGAAAGATACTAACACAAAACATTGGAGTTGGAAGCATAGAAAGAAGGACACCCGAGTAAGAGGGGATGTCACTTGAAACGCCATGAAAAGGAAACATGGAAAGGGTACGTAAAACTAAAACGTGAATGGAGAAAGAGAAAACACGTGGGGATGGCGAAAAACGTGACAGGAAAAAGAGATTAATAAAAATGCATATGCAAACCTCCAAGCCATGCATAAAATAACGAAGAAGAATGAAGAGAAATTAAGGAGAAATACTTACCAAGAGAAAACGTGAAAATTGCTAGAGAGAAACTTTGAATTTCTCAAAAACGTGATTGTAGGTTGAGGAGAACTCGCCCAGCATGAAGAAATGAAGAATAAAGATCATAAACAATGAAAAACGAAAACTAAAACACTTTTAAGTAAATGGTGGCAAAAAAACCTAACTCAAGTCGAGCAATAAATTTAGGCACGAAAAGTGGCACGATGAACGAAAAATATGAAAAAGATGAAGAAACGTGCCAGGGCCAGAAAAAGACTAAGTGTGGGTAAAAAGTGCAATAGCGCACTTTTTTAGCGCTATTACATTTTTAAAGATTTCACTTTCATGCAGGGGCGCTGAAAAATAGCACCCCTACACTTTTCATACTTAGCCAATTTTTGGCTTGTGAGCAGAAGCACACTTTTTTAGTGCAACTACATTTTTCACAATTAACTAAGTACGAACAGTGAGACTTTGCGAAGGGGCTCGTTTCAAAGGTCTTCGTGAGGCGAACATAGGGGGATGCTCAAATTGACTATTCGAGGCTTTGGAATGCATTTCGAGGTAGCTTGAAAACCACCTTGTTATATGTACTTGAACTTCACGAATCCTAGGAAACATACAAGTTTCGTAGGGGGGTTATCCATGGAATGAGCGCTACTAGATTTTGTGATAACAGCTGGCTCCTGTTGGGGATCTTCCTTCGGTTGTTCTTTGAAAAGAATGAAGGGAGAAGAATTCCAAAATTCAAGTGCCTTTATCCATCCATTGGGCTTAGAGTCAGGTGATGACGACGACAGAACCTAAAACATAAAGACTCAAAAGGACTTAAAAATAAAAATTATTTACATACCAACGCCAACTGCTTTACTGTATAAAGTGCTTGAGATGTTGCCCACTATGAGGAAGGGAAAATGGCATTCCATCTCCGTATGCTAACAAGAAACTATTTTCACCATGCAACTGATGTATTTAGAAAGGTCATGTCCATAGTGAGTCAAATTTCTCGTGCATACCCTTTGGTTCTCTTTGTTTGTCCCACAGGAGAACGAGGTCGCCAATTTGAAATTATTGAGACTTGGCTTTTTTTTCAAACAACTTCTTCACTTGGTCCTAGTGTTTCACAATGTGGTCAGCCACTTGAACCCGATTCTCTTCCAATTTAGAGAGATACATGATGCGCTTATCAACAAAGTTGTCAAACGTCTCATCCTCAATGGCCTTAGCCAGTTTGAGGGCTGGTAGTTCCAAGGTTATAGGAATCTCGACATTCAACCCATACAAGAGTTGAAAAGGAGACATGCCGATTGCTCACTTCAGAGTTATCTTGTCTGCCCACAAAGCGTCGAACAAAGCCTTGTGCCACAAACGTTGATTCTCGTCCACTAGCTTGCGGATTATAGTCACTAGATTCTTGTTGCTAGATTATGCCTGACCATTACCTTGCGGATAATAGTCAGAAGAATGTGACAAAGTTATGCCGTGTTCAAAACAAAACTCAGTAATCTCATTTGATGAGAAGGCGGAAGCATTGTCAGCAACAATCTTGTTCGGCATACCGAACCTGGAAATAATGCTTTCTTTTAAGAAACTGCACACTACTTCTGAAGTAGCACGCTTGGTAGGTATCGCTTCCACCCATTTGGTGAAATAGTCAGTAGCAGTCAAAACATGGATATGTCCAGCACTTGATGATGGATTAACTACACCTATGAAGTCGATGCCCCATTGCAAGAAAGGTTCTTCGATCACAATAGGTTTTAATGGTAAAGATGTCAACCTGGGACGACCGACAAACTGTTGGCATAATTCACACTTACGCACCCAAGAGTACGTGTCCTGAAAAAGTGTGGGCCAATAATACTTCACTCTCAGGATTTTGTGAGCAATTACTGGCGCTGAGAAATGCCGACCACATGCCAAATCATGATAAGATTTAAGCAATTTTTGTTGTTGTTCCTTATCAACGGATCTGAGAAACGTCCCATCCAGTGCACGCTTATACAAGTCGTTGTCCCATAAGAAAAAATTAGCTGATTTCAGCTTGATGGTTCTCTTTTCCTTTGGAGTCAAGTGATTAGGGAATTCTCCATATGTGAGGAAGTGAGCAATGTTGGAATACCATTCGTTAGTGGTGCTAACAAATAGTACCATTGGAAGTGTACTTGGATCAACCTCTTCCTCGTCTGAAACTTCTTCATCCTCTGAAATTTCTTCATCTAGACTATTTTCGGCAATAAGCTGACAAAGTCCATGTCCACGTATCAACTTAGTGGGTTTGATTTCTAGATCATATTCCTGAATCTTGGCAATCCAATTGCCTCTTTTTGTTCCAAATTCCTGTTGTGTTAGGATAGACTTAACAGTCGAATGTGGGACGAGAACCTTCACATGACTACTTAGAATGTAGAACCGGAAATGCTTGACGGCTTTTACAACTGTGAAAGCATGCTTCTCCATTTGAGAATATTTCAATTCATAATTCTTCAGGCGGCAGCTCATGAATGCAATGGGGGATTCAAATCCTTCATTGTTTTCATGTACTAGAATTGCTAATAGTGTATGCTCAGAAGCATAACTGTACATAACAAAATATTTGGTGTAGTTGGGGCAGACCAACACAGGCGCATGAGCAATGGCCTCCTTGATACCATCGAACGCTACTTTGCCTTCTGTCGTCCAATGGAATGTGGCATTACCCTTCATCATATTCACAATATGACAGGTCTTTTCAACAAAGTCTGGAAGAAACCTCCTTAAGAAGTTTACCTTGCCGAAGAAAGAATGAACAAATTTCTTGCTTGACGGCAAGGTGAGAGATTTAATTCCATTGACTCTTTCCAAGTCAATCTTGATTCCCTCTATAGATACAACGTGACCAAGAAGTTTAACTTTTGTCACCCCAAAAGTTGAATTTTTGGGATTTAGGGAAATACCGTGCTGACGGCATCTCTCAAGGGTTTGCCTCAAGTGGTAGAAATGCTCATGACGTTGCTTAGAGAAAACTGTGAGATCATCAAGATACACCACAATGAACTTTCCCATTACGTCACAGAAAGCGAGATCCATGGCATGTTGGAATGTAGCGCCAGCGTTGATCAAACCAAATGGCATCCTGCGATATGCAAAGGTTCCCCATGGCGTTGTGAAAGCGGTTTTGTGTTGATCGCTTGAATTAACTTCAATTTGATTATAGCCGGAAAATCCTTCTAGCATGGAGAGCATCTCAGATCCATTTACATTTTGTAGAACTTGATCCATCACTGGAAGCGGGTAATTGTCTTTGAGAGACAATTGGTTTAGATTTCTGAAATCTACACAAATGCGGATTTCACCATTCTTCTATGAACGGGGATGATATTGGCTATCCATGTTGAATGATGGATAGGGAATATTATTTGTGCATTCAGCATCTTTTGAACTTCCGCCAAAATTGTTCCAAAAATCTTGGGATTGTACTGCCTCTACTTTTGTTTGTAAGGCAAAGCTCCAACCTTGAGAGGAATATCATGTTGTACTTCTTTATGTTGAAATGATTTTAGATCTTCGTATGAATATGCCAAGACATCAATATACTCCTATAGTAGTTGAGCAAACTGTCTTCTTTCTTCAGCCGTGCAACATTTTCCAATGTTCACCATCTTAGGGTTAGCTTCAATTCCTAAATTTATCTATTCCACTTCATTAGCTGAGTCAGAATCTGAGAGTTGCTTCTTCACGTGGCGATCATGCTTGTCAAAAAGCTTTTCCAAGGATACCAATCCTTTGGGAATCTTATTCCCTTTGAGTTGCAAATATTCTTCACCCGTAATAGGATCTATATTAGACACAAATTCTTGAGGCAGAGAATCACTACCCTCGAAATACAACTCATCAAAATTCTCTGTTTTCTCAAGAAAGGTGATGATTTGATGATCGTCATTGAAAATCTGCCAGTTCTCTGAATTGTCAGGGACACTTGGGTGGAAAACCAACTCTATGGTGTAGGTAGAACCTTGAAAGTCTTTGTGTGGCACCAAGAGCGTGGCAGAGATTGCGAGGGAATCAGCTCTAGTATTGTATTCTCTGGGAACAATAGAGATATCAAAAGCTTTGAATTCCTCAACGGAATCCCACACTAGGTTACGATAATGCCTGAGTCTATCATTCTTTGTCTGATAGAGATTTCTTATTTGACATACTATCAGCTCGGCATCACCTTGTGCATGAAGATTTTTGATACCTTTCTTCAACGCGACTTGCATTCCCAACAATAGGGCTTCATACTCGGCGGTGTTATCGGTGTTATCAAACTGCAACTTGAAGGAGAAAGGGAAAAACTTTCCTGTTGGCGAAATAAAAACCATTCCTACTCCAGAGCCGACTGAAGAGCAGCTACCATCAAATTCGAGCAACCAGACACCATTGGGATCACCAATGCTAACAGTGTCGAAGTCCAAAGCTTCATCATCTAACGAAGATTCATGGTCGGAGATAGACAAATCACTTGATGAAGTCTCATTTGAAGTGGAAGAAATATCATCATTTTATAACTCATTTTGAGTCAAGGATTCACCTACCTCATTCATCTGTAGATAGTAAGTTCCCATGCCTGAGGATTCGAACAAAATCTGAGCTCTGGGATCATCTGATTTGGCAACTAAAAACTTTGATTCTTTTTCAGGGATCAACTTTTGCATCACACCTTTTACTAGTATTCTTGCTTCGGACATATCCATACTTAGTTCTCCTCCAACATCTTTGCAGAAATTGCGTCCGAGGAGGATTCCATAGGAAGTTGGTACATCAGCCACAAGGACCGTCATTTTTATTTTCTTCTCCGGGTATGTGGCGAATGCGTATTGCGCATCTTTGATATGACCAATTAATGACACTTGTTTATTCTCCATGGAAAAACAATGGCTAAAAGTTTTGGCCATTTCAAGGCCTAAAGCAGTAGCTACCTTGGCGGGCATCACATTGTCGGATGCACCAAAGTCTATAACACAGTTACTCAGCTTGAAACCATTTACAAGTAGGGAGATGAAAAAAGGATCAATGCGTCTGGAGGTAGTTGGAGGATTAGATACAAGGTTACTCTGTGATATCTTGGGTTTAGGAGTAACTGGGATGTCAGGAGGTGTATCCTGACTTGGGGAAATTCTTTTATCATTGACGAACTTGACAAGACTGTCAAATTGGTCAGGGTTGGCTTTGAGGTATTCAACCTCGTACATTTGAACCTTGGTTTTCTTGGCATGGTCAATAATGTCAAAAGCTTGGAAAGAATTTTGTAGGTTGGAAGTCGTAACTTCACTGATTGGTTTCACAAAAGGTACACTGGTCTTTGGAACAAGACGATTAGCTTTAGGAATAACGGGAGTTGATGAAGGAGAGCGAGGTGCACTTACTTGTGGATTTGCTGCTTTCTTAGGTTGCCAAGGGAGGGGAGATCCTCTTTTGGTGATCATTACTGGCGGCTTCTCTTTTTCTGGAACAGCAGCAGCTTGAGCTTTATCAAGCTGATTTTGTTGATGCCACGTAAAAATAGCGTAAGTGTTAGTCACCAAGTCGTCTTCTTCTTCTTCTTCTTCTTCTTCTTCTACCATTTGCAAATAGCTAATCTTGGAGTCACCAGCCGGTTCAGTTTCTTCTTCTTGGAAGAGATCGACATTTTCTTCTTCAGGGTATTCGGGCTACGCATAATCATCTTGTTCAGTCTCATAGTATCCCGCAACATTGTTAGCGGGCGAGGCTTCCAGAGCAAGCCTTCCTAGAGGTGCTGGGAGACGATTCCAATTTTTGTTACCAACATAGTTAGGGAAAGTCCTCCTAGGGACGTCCTTGTAATTTTTACTGTTGTTATTGCTTGAAACTTGTTTCTTAAGAGACAAAACTTCATTCACCAGCCTTTGGACCATGGGATCTGTGAAATTTGAGCAGGCACTGGGAGTACTAACATTGGATGCCAAAGACCCTGAGGCTTGCATCCTTTTATTTCTGTTAGTTCCCATCCTGATTTCTCCAGCAAGGATCATATCATCCTCCAGACTGGTAGCCAATTGCTGGGCCGCTTCAACATTCACAAGATTTTCCCTACGTAAGTAGAAACTCACCTTGGGTAGTTGTGTGTTGATGAAGAAGCACTTTAGGTTATGATCTGTTGGTCTTGCATCATTTGGGATCCGCGTTACCAATTTATTGAATTTCGCCACAAACTCACACATAGGCTCATGAGCTTCTTTACGCATGGTGGTGAGCTGGGACAATAGAGCATGTGAATCTTCAGCAGGCTTAAATCTTTCTTCAAATTTAGTGTGAAGAGAGGCCCAATCAGTGACGGAGGCATTGGGAAGAGTAAAGAACCATTTGGCTGCAACCCCTTGAAGGGATTCAATGAACAATCTTACAAAAACATCTTCATGTTCAATGCTGAGAACGCCACAAATGATGTAGAATGCGGATATGTGCTCATCGGGGTGTTGTTTTCCATCACCTTGAAACTTCGAGAGATGCTTCCTAGATATGCGTAGCAGTTCATGCAAAGGTGCAACCAAATGGAGGGGACCAAAAGCATTTCCCCATGGTCTTGTAGGTGGTGTGGCCATGACTGGTTGCACAACAGGTACTTGAACAGGACATTTGCAGTAAATAGACCAAACACTTGGGAGAGGAGATCTTTGGCTACGTGGAGGATAGCTTATAGCACGTTGCAGTGATGATCTTACTTATGGAAGAGTAAATGTAAAATCGTGTTGCAACAACTCTTCAAAAATTGGATCTGCTACTCCTTGAGCCCTCAATCATCATGTATATATCTAGTCCACTAGAATGTAGATCTGAATATGATGGATGTTACAGAGCTAACAATATACAAAAGAACAGCAAGAAAGAGGAAACCTATCTACTTCAATCAAAAGTGTGAGGCTTAGATTGTGTATGTCATTCCCCAGCGGACTCGCCAAAAAACTGTTAGGTGAAAATTATGTAATCAAATTTTCGATAGATTACACAACTTGGACTTCAGCCACAGCTATGTGAGATGTAAATCTCTCCTCTCAGAAAGAGGAGGCACCCTTCTTACTGCTGACAGAAGAGATAGTAAAACAAACAAGTAATTACAAAATGTACACAATACTTACGAAGTGGGGGGAGTGTGTTAGATTCATTCTTCTCTCTTTTTTTAGAGAAGATGTTTACAATGCTTCACTGTTGGAAGTTCACAATTCTTAATAACTTTAAACGATTAACTAGCAGTAATACCAATACCTCTATCTTGTCAAAGCAAAGTGTAGAGATACCAGAAGTAATTAATAATAAACAAATAAAGTAAAAGGGAAAGCTCACGAAAGCACAAAGTCGTTCCCTATCTTTTTCAATGGTGGATCTATGAAAAATGTATCGTTTGTCACGTTAGAAGCATAAAGTCTTCTTAGCCACAACAATTCCTCGAACAGCATGAACAATTACAAGCGCAAAGTCTTGTAGATCATCCAACCAAATTATCAAAGAGCATGAACAATTACAAGCACAAAGTCTTGTAGATCATCCAACCAAATTATCAAAGAGCATGAACAATTACAAGCACAAAGTCTTGTAGATCATTCAACAATAGTATCCAAAGAGCGTGAATAATTACAAGCACAAAGTCTTGTAGATTATTCAACTAAAAGATAAACAAAACAAAAATGCAAATCTAAATAATAGATGCAACACAAAGTTTACATAAATTACTTAGAGTCCTTCAGATTTCATCAGCTAATCACCACTAAATAAGATCAATTCATAATACTATTGAATCCAACACAAATTCTGGCTTGCAATCTTCTTCTTTATTGATCGAATTTCATTCACAAAGCATAAACACAAAGTTTCACAATTCTGCTTCAAAAAGGGCAGCACTTCGTTGCAAAATACTAAAGGATGAATTTACAATAGAAATCCCTCACATTATATAGAAAGAGGGATGAGAAAAATTAGGAATCTAATTGAGGAAATCAAGGAAAGTTAGGTGAGCGATTTTAGGAGATCTCACCTAACTTTGACAAAAGTCAAAGTGTAATTTGTTTTCAAAAGATTACATCTTTGATCTTGGTGTAATTACAATTTACAAAAAGACATATAAGATGTCAGGAAATATTTACAAGATCCATAAAGGGATGCACCAGAAATGTCCAACACTAGAGATCAGGAAGCTTCTTCATGTTTTCTTACTTTGGGCGCGGAAGTTTTCATATTTCTTCCTGGTCTCCTGCACGCACTTCTCATCTGGACCAACGGTGTAATCCACAATGGTGTGAATTCTCGTGATCGATCTCATGGCAGATGAGTGAACCTTCTTGCACTTGTCAAGATGCATTTTCAGGTTATCCAATGTGAGCCTTGTATCACAAATGATGTTCAGTGAGGCTTCTGAAAAGTCTGAACTGTCAATCAATTTCATGATGGCTTCTTTGAAGATTTGAGATATTTCTGTGGCCGACAGGAAGATACGATTCTCCTCAAGAAGTTGACCGGGCAACTCTTTAATACCTTTCTCAAGAATAACACGATGTCCTTCAACATCTTCCTGCACTTGGTGGAGATCTTCCGTAAGAGATTGAATTACTTGAATTCGATGTTTAAAGGATTCTCTTAACTCAACGAGCTTTTCTTTGTCAGGAATTACCCCGACTTCCACCAATTTACTGGGCTTTACCTGCTTCATCTCCAACCACGTCAGCAGGCATTTTTCCATATTTCTGCGCTCCTGGGAAAGTACACTTTTTTCTTTATCAAGCTCTGTGGGGAGCTTGGCTAACAAGGTAGTTTTCTCGTCTGCAACAATTATGATATGAGATATGTGTTCTATGATCTTCTCAACAAAATCATACAACACTCTGCCTTTGGAGGCGAACTTCTTAGATTTCTTGAGAGCTGGGTCTACAATACTTACCACTGTCAGCAGTTGTACATTAGTTGGAGATCCTGCAAGTCTCTTTACAATAGTGGCATAATGCTTTGCCCTCTATTTGTACATATTGCAAGCTTGCTCCACTTTATCCAGTCTTCTAGCCAAGATATCCAATGTCACTTGCGCATCGGCCTTTGCACTTTCATTGGTAACCTTTCCAAGCTGGACTTTTGTCACCATGTAGTCTTCCATATTGACATCACCTTCTTCATGCAGTGGTATGCCAATCTCTGCATACTTGTGGCCAGACTTATCAACGTTCAGCCTTGAGTATACTTTTTCCTTTTTCTTCCCTTTAGCCTTTGGAAGGACTATCTCTTCGAGGTCGAGCTCCTCCGGGGAGATCATTTGCTTCTTCCGCTTCGACACTTGAGATATTAGCTAAGGGGGAAGAAAGGAGGTGTGAACTTCTGGATTCACTGTCAATTCAGTTGTCATTGTTACTTCTGAAGTTATTGTCACGTCTGAAGTTACCATGGGTATCGTGAAAATAGGAGAATTGTTTGTCATCATTGCTACTATAGATTGCACATTGAGCTAATCACGCATTGACTCATTCATGAAATGATTGCATTCATTTTCAGAAGTGATATCATACGTTGGTGAAGACAGGCTAGGAATGGATGATGGAGGACTTGACAGTATATCAACCATATGAATGCTTGTCACTAAGGGAGTATCAAGCATGGTTGATGTTGCAGGGATAGTGGATATCTCAACTGTAGGAATGCATGTGGTAGGAATAGGTGACGAGGGAATAGGAGGTGCAGGAGTTCTTGAACTTGGAGGGGTATGAGGAACACTGGAAATCATAGGCGATGACGTTCTAGGTATTTCCTCAACTACATTCTCAGGAGGAGAAGTAGTTCTTTCTTGATCATGCCTGAGTTCCTGTTGATCACCCTCTTGTCTCTCTGATTCTGGTTCACCTTCAAAATCACCTTCAGATTCTTCTTTAGAATCTTCTTCAGACTCTTGCCTAATTTCAGAAACCTCTTCTGCATAGGAGTCTACTTCTGCTAAGTCTTCATCTTCAGCGGATTGATCACTTGAAGTTCCTTCTTCATCGAAATCTATCTGCTCTGGAATAGACTTTTTACCTTTAGAGCGAGATGGATTGGATTCCGTGGTTTCTGTTTCTGGAACAGACTGGGTATCTTTTTTGCCAACAGTAAACTTGATCCTGGGACCTCTCTGTGAAGAAGTGGGAACAGCCGCTGATTTATTTTTCACACGGAGTTCTTGCTGTTGGCGAGCTTTTGCTTCAAATTCTTCTCCTTTCGAATCTGTTCTGAAACTTTTCATTTCATAACCATGCTTATGTAACCATTCTGCAGTGTTGGCTAGGATTGGCTTCAATCTCTCTCTCATGCTGGTAATTTCTTTCCTGGACCATTGAATTGTAGGAAAAGGCCTTTTAGAAACCTCTTGTTCATCATAGAGAGCATTCATGATATCGCCAGGATCTGCAAAATCCTCCGGTAGGTCAGCAATATCAAGGTCTCTGATCTGTTGAACAGTCAACCTACAATAATCCATTTTACAAATGGCTTCTTCATCTCTACAATCAGCCCAAATGTCTTCAAAACGGTACTTATGATAATGAACCTTTTTCAATTTCTTTCTGAAATCTCGGTAATCAAAATCAAACCTATACCTGTAGGTCTTGATTGTCATGATCTACATTTCAGCATAAACAGACTTGGATTTTTGTATAGTTGGGATAGTATATCTGCCAATTGTCAGTGGGAACTTGAATCCACGCTTGTCGTTACTTCTTCATTCTTTTTGCACTAAAATCAGCTGTTTGCATGTCTCCATGAGAACCCACTTATCCGAAGGATAACATGGCAACATGTGGGGACAGCCAGTGTAGCACCCTACTCTCAAGTAAGTAAACGTTGGGAATTGAAGAAATAGGCATCCAACTTTACTTACCACCTTATAAGCCTCATTAGATACCCTCCTTCTTTCAAGAGCTGGATCAAAATTGAAAAGCAAAGGCGCGAAGAAAGCATCCATGACCCACCTGAAGTGATGAAAGCTTTCCTTCAATTCCAGTTGATAGAAAAATCTGTAGACAGGTACCATCATTCGATTCCCTTTTGTAGATAGACCTGGGAATTGTCTCATTACAGTCGCCGCGTACACCAGTTAAGAAGTCATATAGAATTTCAATGTGGAAGGAGCATTGATCAGCTGCTCATGTATTTCATCACTGATCTATTTGCCCCAATCAATGTGCACCTTTTGTCTTCTTATAATCCTGATGTATTCATACATCCAATCATGAAAAGTGGACGATTCTGGCAAGCCTTTTACTTTGCTTAAAAATGTGATCATATCTTTGACGTCATCCTTGAAATCATTTCGCAGGAGTCCCTTTGGCCATCTAGAAACAGATTGTCTAGGCTTCTTCAACCATTGGGCATTTATCAGGTTTTTAGCTTTGTTGGAATCAGCGTCAAAGACTTCTTGTGCTTTTTGTATAGAGATATCAATGTATTTTTCCATTTGAGGAACCTTAAACACAATGTCAAAGAAATTAGGGTCAAGTCTTAGAATCTCATGCCCAGAAGAATCGATCACACTTCTACTTTCTTTGATGTAGTGAGATGACACCTGAAGAACAAACTTCGTATTATGTGCAGCTATAGGGAACATAGCTACCAAATGTAGGTTATTGTGTACAGTTGCTCTCATTGGATCAGGAAGAGGCTTCATCTCTGTTTGCTTCACAAAATCAACCAAGTCTTGATGGCCAACCTCTGTGTCTTTTATTTCTTCCACCTTGGAGACCACTACGGTCAACGGATAGACACCTTGATATTTATATTTCATTTTTCCCTTTACTTTTGAAGAAGACGGAGGTTTACCGGCAGTCATCAAGAACGACTGAATTTTTGATCAATCAACTTTGACGATCTTTGAAGAGAGACTGCAAAGTGTTGAGCCTAACAAACATTAGTCGTGAGACAGCATGGGAATGCACAAAACGAGAAACAATGATGGTTAAGCGTGGATCGGATGACAAGGCACGCAAAATGATGCACAAAATGGAAGGAAATAGGTTCAGGAGTAAATTAGCAAAGTTTGAAGTTCATATGGAAAAAATTGTGAAAAGTGTAAGGGCGCACTATTTCAGCGCCCTTACATTTTAGGGAATTCAAACTTTGATGTAGGAGCGCTGAAAAAGAGCGCTCCTAAATTTCTCAGTGTTAGAAAATATTTCAAAATGCCAGGGCGCACTTTTTCAGCGCCTCTGCATCTGAAACGTTATTTTGGAAACTGATGTAATGATGCTTGAAATTGGCGCTTGGGGTTTATGAAGCATGTAACGCTCAAGACAAATCTTGTTCCTTGAATGGAGTTAAGAAAACACAAAATTTATTTCCCCGTCATTGTAAATATGGATAAGAGACAAGCAATCCTTCTTACAAAATAAGAATTTCTTCAATGTTCGCACCAAAACATGATTGAGAGGGCGACAATGAAAGATACTAACACAAAAACGTTGGAGTTGGAAGCATAGAAAGAAGGACGCGCGAGTAAGAGGGGATGTCACTTGAAACGCCATGAAAAGGAAACATGGAAAGGGTACGTAAAACTAAAACGCGAATGGAGAAAGAGAAAATGTGTGGGGATGGCGAAAAACGTGACAGGAAAAAGAGATTAATAAAAATGCATATGCAAACCTCCAAGCCATGCATAAAATAACGAAGAAGAATGAAGAGAAAGTAAGGAGAAAGACTTACCAAGAGAAAAACGCAAAAATTGCTAGAGAGAAACTTCAAATTTCTCAAAAACGTGATTGCAGTTTGAGGAGAACTCGCCCAGCATGAAGAAATGAAGAATAAAGATCATAAACAATGAAAAAGGAAAACTAAAACACTTTTAATTAAATGGTGGTGAAAAAACCTAACTCAAGTCGAGCAATAAATTTAGGCATGAAAAGTGGCACGATGAACGAAAAATGTGAAAAAGATGAAGAAACACGCCAGGGCCAGAAAAAGACTAAGTGTGGGTAAAAAGTGAAATAGCGCACTTTTTTAGCGCTATTACATTTTTAAAGATTTCACTTTCATGCAGGGGTGCTAAAAAATAGCGCCCCTGCACTTTTCATACTTAGACAATTTTTGGCTTGTGAGCAGAAGCGCACTTTTTCAGTGCAACTGCATTTTTCACAATTAACTAAGTACGAACAGTGAGACTTCGTGAAGGGGCTCGTTTCAAAGGTCTTCGTGAGGCGAACATAGGGGATGCTCAAATTGACTATTTGAGGCTTTGGAATGCATTTCGAGGTAGCTTGAGAACCACCTCGTTATGCATACTTGAACTTCACGAATCCTAGGATACAGACAAGTTTCGTAGGGGGGTTATCCATGGAACGAGCGCTGCTAGATTCTGTGACAACATGTTGCAGTATAGAAATTCTATATTCCATCTACAAAGCCAATGTAGTTGTTCATAGATTATGTTTGGCTTGTTGTGAGCAAAGGACAATAGCTTGAAGCATATCATGATACTGGTTTATAGTTTGTGCATATGACAAATTTTTTTGCACACAAAAGCAAAAGGGTGTGTTCTTGTTTGTATTGTGCAAAATCCATAAGGTGTTGCATTTTTATTTTTTACTTTTTTTCACTTTGAAGTTTCACTCTTGGAGCTTTTGCATCAGATATAGTGGCTCAATGTCTCCCACATGTAATAAAGCATGTATAGAAGTCATGTTGATAAATAGTTTATTGTATAGAAGACGGTCTCAAAATGACAGTAAAACACTTTATTGTAGGAAGGTTGTTCAAAAACTTCCCATCATAACAATGAACAAAAGCGTGATCCAGTAACATGAGCTTTGCAAAAGTCTCAACAAATTGGAGTTTTCCACTGTCCTTTGCATCATGAATTTTATTGCCAATTCCATCCATGAAGGACTCTACAAGTCTATAGCTATTGTTCATTCTCATAACTTTAGCAGGTGCTCAGTATAGCTTCGAGTTTTTTTCCCAGGCAGGAGCTGAGAAAAATTGGTCTTGTCGAATATGATATGTTGAAAAACACTTTGAATTTACTCTAGAAAAGAGTTCTTGACAATATAATGTCCAGTTTTGAATTAATGCTTTTGCATAAACTCCACATCATTCACCCACTAGTTCAAGCTCGATGGCCTTCATCGAGTACGGACGGAGTTGTGCTCTTGAAGAGCGGTTTTTCTCCAAGTAGCCAATCAAAGATATGTAATTCTTGCAAAGGGCTTAATTGAAAACATGCATTATACTTGTAGGGACTCTTTTCTAGAATACCATGAAAGAGATTTTTAGAATAGTGTGGCTGATGAGACCTGATTTTGTCAGTAATTGCCTGGGTAAAAAACTGAAGCTTGGCAAAAAAATTCAAAATGGTAAGGAGAGTGGTCAAGTAGAATTTGTTGACACTATTGCAAAGTTCAAGTTTGTTGGAAATGCCTTTGTTCACTGCCATGATATTTGTTTTGCATGGAAACATCAATCGAAGAATTCTAAAATAGTTATTATTTTTGTTTTCAAATTCATGGAATGAAATTCCAAATGAAATATCCACTATGTAATGTTTGTATGCAAGTGTAGGTGGATTTTCCTAGTGCAATTTTATAGTGGCGATCAACAACAGTTTTGTTGTGCAAAGGAATTGATATGGCAGTATTACATGCGACATTCTTCAAATGCAAAGACTTTGTTCTGTTTACTAAAGCACAAATGCATATTGCAATGTTTAGTCAATATGCTATCCATTTTAGATAGGTTGTGTCATTCGAAAGCCTAGTTTCTCGACTAGTTTTGATTTTTGCACTAGAGACCCTGTTCTTCGTATCTATATGTAGTTCTAGTCAACCAAATTATGCAAACTCATTAGTATTGTCGAGTGCAAGCCAAAATTGCAAAGCCTTCAAGCTATACGACAATGACTATGAAGAGAATTTACGTAATGATCCATGAAGCCATTGTGTAGCTACTAAAATGTATGATGGCAATTAAGGAAAACATGAATTATGTCAAGCAGCCAATCGCCAGGATTCCAATCGAACAATTCCTATCGAAAACAATGTGCAAAATGCAGAGCTCCATCAATTGTGCCAGAGATGCATTTGCAATTGCTTTATAAGTTCCCACCACAATTGGCTCTTGTAATAGCTTTTGTCTTTTAACAAAATTTTATGTGGCCATATTGACAGAACACATGTTAGAGGACAAAAGATATGGCACCTTGCTAAAGTTTTTCTCTTTTTCGTAGTTGATTTTTGTAGCAAAACAAAGTCTATGACCAATGGTTGGAAGCAAATGATCAAATTCTTTTATGTATAAATTGAAATACAAGTGAAATATTCATTGAAATATGCAAATACCAAATAAAATATGTTTCTTGATTGACATTCCAATAATATAGAAGCAGAACATAAAAATAGGAGATAAAGCACAAAGCAAGACAAGTCTACAGTGCAAAAACAATATAGTTGTGAACAACAACACAAGAAAAAAGATAATTGCAATTTAGTACATTTTTTATATCCAACCAAAACAATTCTTTTGTAAGAAGAATAGGTTGTGTTAATGTAGAATACAACTAAAGAACAGGTTGAACTTACAAGTGTGCACCATAGCATGCCATGAACTTGATCTTTTATCTACTCATATACATCGTAAATGGTCTGAGTTGCAATTGCCACCTGAAAAAAAAAGAAAAAAAAAGGCACCTATCAATCTTAATCGTAAATAGAAAATTTGTATAGGAATGCATTCCAATTTCCAATTGTCAACTATTATGAACAATGTCACTTATCAACCAAAAAAATTGGATTGAACATGTGTTTAGGAACAAAAACATTAGGAAAGCATAAGCCTATCGCATCCTGCCATGCAGAGATGAGGATTTTGCTATATTCTGTGGGATTATTTTGTGCATAGCGAACTTTGGATTTTTTTTTGCAATTTTCTCATTGGAAGTTGCTTACATTGGTCTTGACTTTGTATAATGTTTTATGTGCACTGACGTCTATTGGTTTGTGCACTAATGTTTTTTTTTGGGTATTGGCTGCTAAAAGAATGTATCAGATCTTATAACTAGATTGGCATGCACACGTCATTAGTAGCTTATGTTGTGAAGTTTTAAATCTATCAAGCAAATTATTATTTACATTGTTTATTCATTTGGTCACATCATATGCCCCATGCAAATGCATTGAATGATCCATCACAAACCATACATATCTTCAACAGCCAAACATCCTTCAATATGTATCGTTATTCCATCAGTAGACAATTAATTTGGATTCGGTAAATACAAAACAACAAGCAAAATATCCAAAGCTAACGACAACATTGCAAAGTGTTTGATGAATTGATAAGGGAACTGAATGATAAGCAACAACAAAAAGTAGACCATTGCAAAAATGATTTAAATCACTATAAACATAAAATCTCTATTTGATGGAATAGTTTATGCCTATCATATTGAAAACAAAGAACAAGCCAGTTGTAAGTTCTTATATCTTTTTTTGCATAGCTTTTTGCATTTCTGCATTTTATGGGATAATGTCCATTGTTTCCTATTTTTGAGTGCTTGTGTTGTTTCTTTATTTGCTTAGATTGTTCGTGTAAGTGTGTTTATGGGTTAGTCTTTCTTGTTTACTTAAAGACTAAACAAGATAATGTGTTGGTCATGATTAACAATGGAAACAAATTTCACTCTCATCAAACAATCCGAGCAAATAATTGGACAACACAGAAAAGACAATGTAAAAGATATGTGAGATTACAATTGTTTTCTTTTTTGACAAGTTTTATTGTCAAGGAATAATTTGTCAAGATGATTAGGCAAGGCAAGTAATGCTTTGCTCAACAGTATTAAAACTTGGTGGATGGATTGATTAATGCTAGTTGTAACTCAACAACATAGTCTAAGCAATGAAAACAATCAAGGATAGTGAAGAATAGACATTAACACAGAAAATGCAGACAACAACAAACAATACACATTAAGCCATAGAATGGAAGGATGTAAAAAAGATATAGAGCAATGTTGTAAAAGAGATACAAACTTACAAATTCTTTGTCTTTCTCTCCCCATACAATAGACATAAATCCTTTCAATAGACACAGATTTAATGATTTTATATCTAGACATTTTGCAATTACTTAGAGCTAATTTTCAGTCTCATTTGATACATGTCTTTATCATGCTCAACACAGAAGATGGCATTAATGAATTATGGTGTTAAGTCTTCTAGTCAAGAATAGAGACTGATCCATAAAAGCATTCAAAGGTAGGGAAGAGTAGAGAATAACAGGGTGCAGGCATCAAGAAACAATAGACATTAACCCATAAAATGCAGAGATGTAAAAAAACTATAAAATGACATTGTAAAAGATATAGGAACTTACAAATGCCTTATTTTTTGCTTCCAATACAATAGACATAAACCCTCCCAACAGGCACAGATTTCACTATTTGAATTGTTATGTACAATTTGGAAATGGTTTAATCTCTGCTATTCCCTATCAATCAGTGTTCTTATGGATGAATCTTTGTTTTTGCAACTTTGTTATGTGTACTCCAAGAATGGCACCGAGAAAATAAAGATATGGTTTTACTGATGTTATGGGCAATATTTATAAAAAGCAAAAACTCAACACCACAATCCATTTATTGCAATCGTTCTTGAATCTATCCATAGTAAATGAAAATCAGAACTAGGTATGTGCAAAATGCAGAGCACACACACAGACATATATACATATATATGTACACATAGGTACATGCAAATACATACATACATACATACATACATATATATATATATACATACAAACATACATATATATGCATATACACATATGCATATGCACATATACAAACACAGAGGCATATATACATATGTATACATGTATATACATATATATGTACAAATAGTTACATGAACATACCTATATATATATATATATATATATATATATATATACAGCATATATATACATATGTATAGATATATATTTACATATAGATACAATGATTCTATACCCAGATATTTTCCAATTACCTAGACCTAATTTTCATTGTTATTTAATAAATTCAAGTGCAATTGCAGTGCATGTGTGCAAATAGAAAGCATTAACCCATAAAATTAGACCCAGGTATATGCAAAATGCAGAGCACATGCACAAACATATATATACACATATGTACATATATATGTACACATAGCTACATGCAAATACATATTTATATATGCATACAAACATACATATATATATGCATACACATGTACATATGCATATGTATATGTATGTTTGTATGCATATATATATATATATGTGCATACATATATATATATATATATACATACATATATG
>VDFB02086081.1:341666611-341686832 GCA_007258455.2 Sequoia sempervirens
AATTGCCTTTGAATTTGTTAAATGAGAATGTAAATTAAGCCCAAGTAATTGGATATTGTCCAAGTCTAAAACCATTGAATCTGTATCTGTTCAAACGATTTACAATTTGTCAATTTGTATGTCTTTTACAGTGTCATTTTATAGTTGTTTTACATTCTTGCATTTTATGGGTCAATGTCCTTCCTTTATGATTAAATAAATAAAATCAAAAAAATGGCTTGCATAGACAAAATCCTAATTATGTATATGTCTACATATTATTTATATATACATCAACGTGCATGTGTATCATGAATAATATAGATATACATATAAAATGCATATAGACATATATATCTACTATCCATAAATGCATTCCACGTGTATAGATATGCATGTAAACATGCATACGTATACGTGTATGTATATATATATATATGTGTGTGTGTGTGTGTGTGTGTGTGTGTGTGTGTGTGTGTGTATGTCTATCTGTCTATATATATACATCTATATATACGTGTGTGCAATTCCACTAAATATAATAATACATAGTTACTATATATACAAAGTTTATCTGATTTCATCTCATTGTAGCATAGCTTCAGTACTTTGCAATCGTGGGCTGCTTCTATGGGTTGTTGTCTGTTGTCGAGTTAAATACTGTACACCATAATTCGTTAATGTGGATTTCTTTGCTATCCATGATTAAGAATGGAAGTAGCTAGTTGCACTTCAATCTATTGGGTGAAAATGATAATTGTTCGTATTTGAAGTATTTCTTGGGCTTGAAGTTTAAATTCTATCAAGCAAAGTGTTATTTGCGTTGTTTTCTCATTTGTTGTGTGTATACATAGATATGTATTTACATAAATATACACACTATACTGAGAAAGCCATGAAATATTTCAATTAGCAAAGCTCCCTACAATAATTATTATTAAATAAACAAATTAGAAAATGGCAAAACCACGAGGGAAATACTTGCAGTGAATAAGAAAATTGCAAAAACAAATGGGGAGAAGGCGTTTGCAACTTGCTATATGTTTTATATGATCATTATCTATTTTACTTTTTTGTCCCTATAACAGTTTTTTATCGCTTAATCTCTATTGCGCAGTCAGGGACTTAACACCATAATCCAGCAAGCAATCTTTTTTCCTACCTGCATTTTTTGTGTTAATGTCTATTCTTGACTATCCTTGATTGCTTTTATGGGTTATTGTTTGTTGTAAAGTTAAAGACTTAACACCATATTTCATTAATGTCAATTTCTTTGCCAGCCATAATTAAGAATGGAAGTGGCTAGTTGCAATTCAATCTATTTGATGAAAATGAGAATAGCTCATATTTGAAATAGTTATTGGCTTTGAAGTTTTAAGTTTCCCAACCAAAGTATTATTTGCATTTTTTTTTCATTTGCTCAAGTTGTTTATGTCAGTGTATTTATGGATTAGTCTTTCTTGTTTAGTTAAAAACTGAACTAGATAGAAACATGTCCACCTATTCAAGATAAACCCAGTGCTATGTCCATTTCTTGATCCATGGAAACCGTGCACATATTGGAAAAATGATTGTGTATATCGTCGATGGATAAGTTTCATTGTTCATAGTAGTTGACATGTCCCGTTGGAAATTGGAATGCATGCATAGATAGATTTTATTTACTATTAAGATTAATAGGTGTCTTCATAATAGAAGCAATAGCTTGCTTCTATAAGGCAATCAATAGATGTAGCTAACAAATTCAAAAATCACCTAAAACAAATAGGATTTTGATCTTTGTCTTTGTAGCTACCTTTTTGAGATGCAATTTTTGAACATTTGAAGAAGCAACACCAATGCCTAGATTCATGCTAGCAGATGAAATATAGTTGGGGGTCACCAATCGAAAGCCATCCAAGATTAAAACATAAATTGGAATAGTCACTACTGAATTTCACATAGATCATATCACCTTCACTAGAGAGCATCTAACAAGCACATGTCCATAACACATAATAAATATTAAACATAGACAAATCACAGAATATGATCGAAAACAAACCTGAATTGTTATCTATTACTGAATCCATGCATTTGGAAAAAGCTATAAAGTCTCACTAAACAGACTATGCATTTGTAAGATCATTTCCATAATCTTCTAAAAAGCATAAGAAAACTATATAAGCAAAAATGGAAAAAGACACTGCATTGTCTATTGTAACTTTAATGCCCATACTTCACTCAGTCTAGTGAATATTTAAAAGTGAATATACAAGATGAAATAATTAAAACCTTACTCACATGTTAGCTGAATTTCTCAATGCTTATCTCTACTTCTTGATCAATTGGCATTGTCATAGATGCAAATTCCTCTCCAATTTGACTGTCTTCTTCTATGCACAACTTCAAAACTGGTTCAAATAGAAGGTCACAGACATATACTACAATGTATTAACTACGACTGTTAAGTATCAAAAAACTAAATGACATTGCAATTTACCTATTTGTTTTCTTTCTACATGGCCAATGACAGAATCTATGGATGAATAAACTGCTTCAGATCAAACTTCTTCACATTCATTGCAACAACACATCGATTTGTAAAATTGAGGTAAGTTTGCAATCAATAAAAAATTGGCATAGATACCTATAAAATCGATGTCAACTGCAAAACACACTGTGCCATGTTTATACACACACACATATATGCGTACACACACATATACATTATATATATATTTATATATACATATATATGCACACACACACACACACACACACATATATATATATATATATATATGTATGTATATATATATGTATGTATATATATATATAGGTATATATGTCTACATTTATATACACATGTGCATATATAAACAAATACATATATGTAAAAAAACATATGCATAGATGGAGACATATATACACACACACATACATATATATGCATACACACACACACATATATATACATGCAGCTAAATATATATACATATATATGTATGTATATGCACTCGTATATGCATATGTATATGTGAGTGTATATATAAACACATATAGGTATACTTGTATATATATATATACGCACACATCTAAATACATATATATACATATGTATACATACCTTTTTTATACACATATCTATATCAACATACATATATATGGAAATATATGTGTACATACATACATACATGCATACATACATACATACATATATATATATATATATATATGCAAACACACACATATATATACACACAAACACATGTTGTTGCTATTGCAATCATGGTTATGACAATGTTGTTGGTATTGTCTCTTCAAATGTCACAAAATTGCTTCTCGAAAAGCTAGCTAGAATCACGGGCATCAAAATCCTATTTACTTGGAATGTTTTTTGACTTTCTTTGTTACATCTGTCGATTGCCTTATAGTAGTAAGGTATTGCTTCTATTATCAAGACACCTATCAATCTTAACAGTGAATAAAATCTATGCAATCATGCATTGCAATTTCCATTTAGACATGCCAACTACTACTGACAAAGCAACCTATGCTTGTTTTAGAATAGTTATGAATCATCTCGATAGACATAGATTTTACACCAACAAATTTTACAATTACTTAGGAGTAAAATTTTCCCATTTCTTAGATTTAAGTGCAATCGACATGCAGGCTTGACAAAGAAAAGATTAGTTCCATTGTTAATGATCACTAACAAAGAGATCACAAATGTCTGTTTTTTTGACAAGTTATATTGTCAACAAATAATTTGTCAAGATGATTAGAAAATGCAAGCAATGCTTTGCCCAACAATGTTAAAACCTAATGGAGGAATCAATTAATGCCAACTACATTTCAATCCACTGGCAGCAAGAGGAAATTAGTGACTAGGAAATGTAAAAGTCCATGTTAAAACAACACACATTGAATTTTGTACTTACCTAAGCTTTATACTTAACCATAGTTAGCAAGATTTATGAATTTCATTGTTAACGGTTTAACTCAACAACAAACACCATGCCATGAAAATAGTCAAAGATAGCAAAGAATACACATTAACACACAAAATACAAACCATACGCATTAAGCCATAAAATGGAAGAATGTAAAAAAACTATAGAACAACATCGTAAAAGACATACGAAGTTACAAATGCTTTATCTTTCCCTCCCCATACAATAGACATAAATCCTTTCAACATAAACAAATTAATTTTCATTTTCATTTTATAGATGTCTTTGTGGTGCCCGACAAAGAAGATGGCATTAATGAATTATGGTGTTAAGTCTTCTAGTGAAGAACAAAGACTGATCCATAAAAGCATTCAAAGATAGGGAAGAATAGAGAATAACCCACAGGATGTAGACATCAAGAAACAATAGACATTAACCCATAAAAATGTAGAAATGTAAAAAACTATAAAATGACATTGTAAAAGATATAGGAAGTTACAAATGCCTAGTTTTTTGCTTCTAATACAATAGACATAATCCCTCTCAACAGACACAGATTTCACTGTCTCAATTGTTCTGCACAATTTGGAAATGGTTTAATCTTTATAGTTCCCTATCAATCAATGTTCTTATGGATGAATCTTTTTTTTTTACAAATTTGTCATTTGTTCCTGATATTTTCGTCTTTCTTTTGTATTTCTCTAATTCAAATCTATTGTGTGTTCATGAAAAAGTGATAGAAATTGGAGAATGTCTATCTGTTTAAGATATGTCTGATTTGCCATGGATTTAAGAAAATGAAAAAACAACGCAAATAATACTTTGCTTGATAGGTTTAAAACATCACACCATAACCCACTAATGACGGTTGCACTTCAGTCTACTCACAATAAATGAGAGCTCGCATATTAGAAAATGAGAAAGCCACGAGGAAAATACTAGCAACCAATGAGAAAACTGTGAGATGGACATGTAGAAATAAAACATAAAATGAGAATGATACATGCAAATATATATATATATATATATATATATATATATATATATATATATATATATGCATACGAACATATACATATGGACATATACAAATATATATATAATATATATATATATATATTATTTACATGTTTTTGCAATTTCTTCATTGGCTTTTGCCATTTTCGGCGTGGGGAACTAATGTTATCGCCTCAATCTTGCATATTAAAATTGTGCTTGGGGAATGCCACCAGAAAAATAAAGTTATGGTTTTGGTGATGTTATGGGGAATATTTAGAAAAAAGTGATTTTTTTTTTTGTTCTTGCAATTTTGTGATTGGCGGCTATAATTTTCCTTGTGGTTTTGGCATTTTCTATTTTTTTTTTAATAATAATAATTATTGTAGGGTGCACATGAATAGTTTTTGATTAAGGAACAAATAGGTTTTAAAGGGATCCTGAAACCCTTAATAGTCAGATAGCAAAGGATAGAACATTAACAGAGCATAAACAAAAACAAAAGCTACCCACTAAGAAGAAAACAGTGGAAACCAGGGCAACACAGCAAAAAATTGACAAAAAACCACAAAACAGCCAGCCCCTAGGCCAGGTTCCTGAGGATCTCTATTGCTTCCTACTCCAACCTATTCATATTAAGTGCAGACTTCTTGATCTCCTGGATGTTCACTAAAACTTGGTCTTCCTTCCTTTTCAAATTTGTTATGGTCCTGTTACTCGGCCCCCCACTATCCGGCTGCCCTTCCTCTTTGTCCAAATCAAGAAACACAACAGTTTTGACCTGATGGATTTTTTCCAGGTTCTCCACCATGGTATTCATGGTCTGTGTAGTGGATTTTAAAATCTTATGGTTCATAACCAACACTTTGTAGAGGGAGTTTTTGATGTTCCTCGGCTACTCCTCCATATCCACCTGCTTGCCATCATGATTGCTTTTGAAATCTTGTAACTCATCCACCATTTTCTTGAGGCACTCAACCATATACTTCTTCTCTTCCTCAATCCATAAGTCAGTAGCCCAGCCACTACCATTGCCTCTATTATTATCATCATCAGCTTTCTCCATTTTACTATTCATGGCTCTCTGGTTCAACTTAATCTCCTTAATTTCAAAGAACACCCATCTCATTAACCTAAAGTTATCCACCGCCCCATTGCGGGCTATATCAAGAATATCAGTGGGAAATTCTTGTTCCTCCTTAAAATAGTGATCCCCTACCTTGAGATCCATAGGGAAACAAGGTCTCTCTTCTTTATCGATAGCAAGATGGTTGGAGTACTCAGACAACGAAACCAACTGTGAATCCTCATCATTCACATCATAGGAGGGGTCCTCTGACACCTTTATCTTACCCTTATTATGAGGAGAATCCCTAGATTTTCCTTTTCCCTTGTCAGCAACCCTATCCTTAGACGACGATGTTTGGTATGGCAGAGCCGACATGGCTTTAAAATGATCATAAATAAGGACAAGCAGTCCTTCATGAAAAATAGAGTACCTGGTAGGGTTTTGTCTATGGCTTTTCAAACTGGCATTCAGAGAAGACGCAAGATAAAAAGGAAAAGAAATCCTGACTTGGTGCTTGAAATGATTAAGGAGGACGAAATGATACCCAAAGACTCTGGTATAACGGCCATCTAGAGTGACGTACTCCATTAGCACATTCAATACCCTCCTCCAGTGCGAGACAATTTTGTTCGAATCATAGTAACTTCTGGAAGTCCTTTGTAACTCCTCGCCCTCAACGTAATACTTAGGAAATTTGTTGACCGCTTCATCAGATTGCTTCCTGTCCCTGTAGAATTTGATACCCTCCGTCGAGAGGCCCGTAACCTCAGCAATTAACTGTTCGTTGATGATCACTTGTCTACCAAACAAGTTTAACTCACCATCCTTCCAATCTTTCGCAAAAACCCTAGTAACCTATGGGTCCTAGCCATGGAGTTTCTCAATGAAGACAGTAATGCCACCATTATCCAACTTCTTCCAGAGCTTCAGATTGCTCCTTAACTGTTCACTACTTATCGACTCCACCCTGCGAATTTTTCCACCCATTGTATTACCGGCAGGAATAGAATAGTCCAGACACTCACAGAAATAAGCTCCTAAAATGCCCAGAAAGTGTGCGAGACTAACCACATGCAAATGGGAAATAAAGTAATTACTCAGCCAACTAAGAATAGCCATTAACTCACAGTCCCAAGACTACAGGGAAGGACACTCAACCATCATTCAATGGAATGGGAAATTGCACCTTCTCGTGAACACGGTCATACATCATTAGGACCTTAACGTCAACCTCCAACTCATCATACCCCTGCCACTTCATCTTTTTTTTCTGAGCTTTGACACCTTTGTTGGCAAAGAAATCTGCCACCGTATTTATTTCCCGATAAGCATGTGAGATATAACTTTTCTCAAAATTATTAATAATCTCCTTAGAAAGGTCTATCCAATTCTGTATAGACCATAAGGGTTTCTGAAGGCCCTTTAGGCATTGTATTATATTGTTCGAATCCCCTTCAATCCACACATTTTTAAACTTTAATTGGCTAGCCATCTTCAAGGTCTGAAAAACACCAGAGGCTTCAACAAAATGGTTGGTTTGAGTGCCTAAGGGGACTACCACTACTGCAATACAACTTCTATTCTCATCCCTTATCACCCCTCCACTCCAGACAGGCCCAAGATTTCCCTTGGCCACACCATCAAAGTTGATTTTAACCCAACCAGGGGGAGGGAGACTCCAGAAGATGCCATCTCTAGGATCCTTGGTAATTTTGGACATATTGAACATATCCACATTAATTTTCCAAGCTCCCACCATTCTAATTTCATACTCCTGCATACTAACCTTACCTTTACCTTTATACATGTTATTGAGCAAATTAAAGTTTTCAACCATTGCTCTAGTTATCTTACCATAGACCACTTCCTCCGAGAGAGCCACATCCCTGAAGATTCTGTTATTGCATTCTTTCTAGATACCCCAGGAAAGGTGAGGAAAGATGTAGTTCCAGAGCAAATTCAACGCCCAATTTTTTGAGGGGGCCTTCCATTGATTATAAAAATCCACAATAGTTCCAGGAAAAACCCAGCTAAGATCCCACATTCACAAAACCCTACACCATATGGCATGAGAAAAAGGACAAAGGAGAAACAAATGTGAGGAAGTATCAACCTCAGCACAACACAAGTAACACCTATTAGGAAAAGAGAACCCCCTCTTACGAAGATTATCATTGGTTAATTGTTTGTTCTGAAGGAGAATCCAAACAAACATATTGACTTTCAGAGTGAGGTTGTGCACCCACACCTTAACCCAGACAGGGTAGTGGAGGCAAGAGTAACAAGATGCCACCGCATAAGAGACATAGTAGATTCCAGAGGAAGATAGCTTCTAGACCATAGTGTCCTCCTGCCCCTGCGAACTAAGCCTAACCGAATTAAGAAGGGCCTACAGAGGTTGGAGATCCTAACTAATTGAAGAAATCTCAACCCACTGATTATTCCTCCAATAATCCCCGACCAAATAGCCAAACCTGGATTTTCAGTCCTCCATATGATTTCCATAGGTCAAAATATTGCAAAGACACTCATTACCAATCCACTTATCTTCCCAAAACTGGATTTTCTTACCATCACCCACCTTCCAACAAGCTTCTTTACTAGCCAGGTCCCTGGCTTTAATGGTATTGTTCCATAGAGAAGAACCAATGGGAAGGTTTTGAGAGTTGAGAAAATCTTGAAAGGAGTCAATCTCCCGCAAGTATTTGCTACGCCAAATAGTATTCCATTCGCGAGTGTCCACAAAAGTTCTCCAAACTTGCTTCACAATAAGGGCTTTATTAAACACTCTGATATTCCTCAAGCCAAGACCTCCAAACTTCTTGGGTCTGCACATGCTCTCCCAGGCCACCAACGAAATCCTCTTCTTCTCCTCAACTCTCGACCAAAGAAAACATTTTTGGATCTTTTCAATAATATCAGCAAACTTAGCAGGGATCTTAAACAAACTAAGGGCATAAACAGGGAAATTCTTTAGAGAAGCCTTAAGTAACAAAACTTTACCAACTTGACTCAAGAGGGCCCCTTTCCAGCTAGCCAATTTCCTATTAAACCTATCAACAAGAGAGATCCAAAAGGATTCTGGAGGTTTGGACCCTAAAGGAAGACCCAAGTAAGTTGAAGGAAGGGAATTAATACCAAAGCCTAAAATATTTGCAATCTTCCTCTGTCTATGCTCAGGGTATTGAAAAAATAGAGGGAAATTTTGGCTCTATTAATTTTTTGCCCTGAGCCTTCCTCATAATGAATAAGACAACTCTTTATAGCTCTAACTTCACCAACAATAGCACTTCCCATAAGCATCGTATCATCCACAAACTGCTGGTGAGAACATGGTAGATTAGCCGAAGAAGGTTTTAAACCTTTTAGGATACCTTCCATCACTCTTTTATGAATGAGCCTCCCTAGACTTTCCGCCATGAGAGTAAAAATAATAGGAGAGACAGTCCCCTTGTCTGACTCCTCTTGACACCTTAAAAAAAATGGAAGGAGAGCCATTTATGATCACTGAGGTACTGGTGGTAGAGATTGATCAATTCCCATATCAAATGTAAAAATATTTCAGAAAACCCAAAAGCTAGGTGCACAGGAACAATTACTTCCATTCTCAAAGTCCTTTACTTGAGACAGTCTAAACTCAACACCATAATCCATTAATGGAAAGCACACTTGAATCTATTTATAGCAAATGATAATCAAACTCCTTTAACTTAAATTACAAAATATAAATTTAATTACAAAAACATGAAAAGAAAAATTAGGTTAAATTGATAGTGTACGAGATAGAAATTCATGAAACATCATTATCCCAACCTATACAACCTCATTAATATTTAGCAAATGATTACAACTAGAGCAATTATAATGATTTTCTCAAAATTTGGACTTTGAACGTTTTTCAAATATTTCTTTCATATCTAAAGACATATTTAACTGGATTTTAATCCGTCAGCTTTTAGAATACATAAAATAGTATAATATAATTTGCAATTATTCTACAAGAAGAAATAAACTTGCATACTCTCTTACTTAGATCGCACGAAAATTTTCAATCTGCCTTCAGTTATGAAAATAGAAATAAACCCTTTCAACAACAACAGATTTAATGATTTTACACCCAGACATTTTCCAATTACTTAGACCTAATATTCATTGTCATTTAGCAAATTCAAGTGCAGTTGCAATGCATGCATGCAAACAACGGGCATTAACCCATAAAACGTAGAGACACAAAAAACTATAAAAAGGATACTATAAAAGACACAAGAACTTACAAACACGTGCAACTAGGTATTTCTATTCTTAATCATGGCTAGTAAAGAAATTGACATTAACAAATTACACTGTTAAGTATTTAACTCAACAACAAACACTAACCCATACAAGCAATCAACGATAGCGAAGAATAGACATTAACACACAAAATGCAAACAACTACAAACAATACACATTAACCCATTAAATGCAAACATACAAACCACTATAAAACGACATTGTAAAATGCATACCAAGTTACCAACGCCTCGTTTCAACACACACAAATTTAATGATTTTATACCCAGATATTTTCCAATTACTTGGACCTAATTTTCATCGCTATTTAATAAATTCAAGTGCAATTGCAATGCAATGCATGCATGCAAAAAATGCAAACAACAACATTTTCCAATTACTTAGACCGAATTTTTATTTTCATTAAATAAAATCAAGTGAAGTTGCAATGCATGCGCACCCAGGAAATATTACTTTCATTCTTAATCATGAAACTTGCACACTATCGTGCTAGCTCCTTCACTGAACAAGAAAGACTAACCCATAAATACACTCAGACAAACGACCTGAGAAAATGAGAAAACAACGCAAATAACACTTCGCTCGACAGAATTAAATTTTCAAGCCCAAGAAATACTTCAAATATGAACAATTCTCATTTTCACCCAATAGATTGAAGTGCAACTAGCTACTTCCATTCTTAATCATGGGTAGCAGAGAAATCCACATCAACGAATTACGGTGTTAAGTATCTAACTTGACAACAACCAACAACCCATAAAAGTAGCCCATGATTGCAAAGGACCGAACAAGAAACACTAACCCATATTTACACTCACAAAAACAACTTGAGCAAATGGGAAAACAACACAAATAATACTTTTCCCAATAGAATTAAAACTTCAAAACCAAGAAATATTTAACGAAGTGCAACTAAGTATTTCACTCGACAACATACACTAACCTATAAAGAATAGCAAACAATTAATAAATTTAAGTGCAATTGCAATGCATGAGTGCACACAGTGGAAATTAACCATAAAATGCAAAGATACAAAAAACAATAAAACAATTATGTAAAAGATATAAGAACTTACAAAGGCCACCGTTCTCACCTCCAACACAGTAGATGAAAACTCTTCCAACAGACACAAACTTCAGCCTCATCAAACAACCTGAGCAAATGAACAAACAACGCAAATAACAATTTGCTCGACATACTTAAACCTTCACACCATAACCCACTAATGATGACTACACTTCAGCCTACTCACAATAAATGAGAAGATGGAAATAGTAAATGCAAACGTACTACTTAAGACGCCATGTGTCCCCAGGAAGAGTCCATGCCAAGACACGACTATACAAACTAACTCATGAAATATTTTCAATTTAGCAAAGCTCTCTACAATAATTATTATTATTAAAAAAAATTAGAAAATGACTAAACCACGAGAAAAATTACACTCGCCAATCACAAAATTGTAAGAACAAAAAAAAATATTGCTTATTTTCTAAATATTCCCCAGAACATCACCAAAACCATATCTTTATTTTTCCAGCGTCATTCCCCAAACACAATTTTAATATGCAAGATTGAGGTGATAACATTAGTTCCCCGCCTTATAAAGGCATGGACTAAAATTGGAAACTCAAAAAACAAAATAAACCAATATAGTGCATGTCTATTTTAATTATAAACTAGCACTTACACTTAAAGGAGGTTGAAGGATTATGTCCATAAAAAATATATGTATGTTAATATGGTAGAGAGTACAGGTTTGTGCATGCAAATTCTAATTGCAAGGGGATTAAACAATTAATAATTAATGCTAAATATTGGAATAAAATAAACTTAGAAAAATCTATTTTTTTTGTTTAAAAAATTAAGTATTATCTAAATATGAAATATTTGCATACATTTAAAGGATAAAGCAATGTAAATGAAAAAAAAGTTGTCATCAAATTGACAAAAAACCATTTCAAATGGAAATAGAATGTTCTTATCCAATTGTCAAATCAATATTTATCTGACTTTTATATGATAATATAGACCTATCATTTTCTATATATATATATATATATTAATGTTATTATCTTATTTTAAAAAATATACTATATCCAAGATCAATAGAAGTTCACAATCGGAGAGTTATAAAGAGAGCAGTTATTTATTTAAAAATTCAAATCGATTGATGCCACTGCTTCCGTCCACAGCAAATTCTACCCACGGCCGCTGCCTCACGCCCCGGTTTGCCTTCCACTCCTTTTTGCCTCGGAAGCCCTGACGCCAAACCATTGGCTTCTTTCAAAACGCCGTATAAAACCATGTCTTCCAAATCATTCTTATCTAACTATAAACGATCACATAACAATCCACATGTACATATTTCGGAGGCAAAGGAGAGTGACGAGGAACGGAATAAATCCCTGTTTTACTTTACACAGATGAGGCTTTGGTTTTCTTAAGAAGACACGTCAGGCGTTAAAAACAAAAACTCCACAGCGGCAACGGATACAGCAAAAATGGCGATGGTCACAGTAATGACAATGATGGCGATGATAGTTTTGAGTATGTTTGCAAGCGATGCTTCGAATGGCGGGATCCGCGACGTTCCTAACTTTCAAAACAACGCCGACATTGTGCGGCTTGCGCACTTTGCCGTGGACGAATTCAATAAACAGGAGGTCCATCGCAACCTCTCAATTCTTTAAATTCTTTTCTTTCCAATATTAAATGCACTGCAAGTTCAGGGGAAGGTAAGTTCTGAAATGCGTTGTTCTTGTTCTTGTTCAGCATGGCGATCTTTCTTTTTCGAAAGTGGTGAGAGCTCAAGAGCAGGTTGTGGCAGGGATTATGTATTACTTGACAGTAGAGGCTATGAATGGTGGCCAGGCAGGTTTGTATGATGCAAAAGTATTGGTGGTGTTGTGGCGGAATGTAACTCAACTGGAGGAATTCAAGCCTTCTCAGAGCCTTCTTAAAGGTTTGAGTCCTTTACCTGCTCATGGTCTTTTCTTTCCTTAGAATCTACCACCGCTGTAATCTAGATCTCTGACTGCGTTATTAGGTTAGGGTTTTCAACCTTGGGTCAGACTTGAATGTACCAGGCAAGTGTGAATGCTCCTTGCCCAGGTGATAGCTCAAAAGTTTTCATATAATAATTTGGTGTTTGGGTGAAAACAAGTACTCTGGTTTTTAGGGTCTCTGCTTTATAGTCTTGATATAATTTAAAAGTTTTGTGGTGTGAAAAAGTCTATCATTAGTTGTTAACAATGGTTTTAATATACCCAAAAAAAACCCAGTGGTTTTAATATACGAGCACCACTTCTGTCCGAATCTCAAAACTTAAGCAGGAAAACTGCAGTCTACGGAGCCACAAAATACACTACCATTTATGAGTATGGGAATGCCAATTAGGTGGCAACACAACGGGAAAATCTAAAGAATAAGTTCCAGACATAAAGACATAAAGACATAAAGAAGTTTTAATGCTTCTAAGGTTGTCAAATTTGTCAGTTCCAGACAAACTTGAAGTATGGATTGTCAATTAGGTGGCAACACAACGGGAAAATCTAAAGAATAAGTTCGAAGACATCAGAATCTGGTAATGCATTATATTTGAAGAATCTCTTGTTTTCTATTAAGTTGTAGGAAGGAGAATGCATCTCTAAATACATTTTGTGATTAAAGGATTTTAATAGCCACTTGTGGATGATGAAGCATGGTCGCTGTGGTTGTCGAAACTTGCCACCAGCCCATGGGTCATTTGTGGTATCGCTTCAACTCATCAACAAGGAAACCCAGACACTCAACTTTGAAAAGTCGAAAAAAGAGTGGAGATGGGACCAAATGGAAAAAACAACCCCAGGCAATATAGAGAGGTCTACATGGTTCAACTGCAAGGATTCTAAGTTCCAGGAAAAGAGCATCTATTTTGCAGATTGATCAAGGTCTTGTATGTACTTAACCTGGCTCCTCAAGAATGTTATATCAAGATTGATCAACATGCCAGAGATTCAAGGTTTTGAAGAAAATTTTCTGATTAAAATCTCTATGTTCAAATAGCAGTGATGACATAATGGTCCTAATTGAATGTATTGATGACGTTGCTATTGCTAGTAGTGGGGCTGAGCTGATATAGTCAAAAGGTGAAACCTAATATTTGTTCTATTTTTAACTTGATAGTAAATGCTTCCTACACTATTGTTTAGGTTTAGATTTTTTAATTTTTTTAATTTTGAAGGGTTTAGAGTGAGGGGTATCCATTTGCCAAAGTCACCTAGGGCACAATGTTGGCCACATCCCTTATTATTGCACCTAAGGGGATTTTAGCCTTGGTGAATGGTGTAATCAAGGAACATGCCATCACCTTCACTAGTTGTCCTCAACCAATTGAACTACAACCCTTTGGTAGGTTTATAATTTCTAGGCTCAAACTCCCGAGTCCCGAGCCAGGACTCTCGCCGTGGCTGGAGGCTGCTTTCTCAGCTTTAAAACATGATTTTTTTCATTTTTCTGAGCTTGTTTGCCCAAAACAGGTCTGCGAGTCGAAATATGGTTGGAATATTTGAATTATGACAAATTGATAATCAAATTAGGCTCTTATGTTCTCTAAATGCATTAATTTCATTTTTTCTTTTGTAAAACTACGGTTTTTTGTTTTGCCAAGTCCGTGCCAAGTTTTTTGCCGAGTCCCGAGTCTGAGTCCTATTTTGGGCTGCCGAGTCCGTGCCAAGTCCGAGTCTTCAAACTTTGGGATGAACAACCCATTTCATGATAGTGAGATGACCCTCCCTTTCAGCCGTCATATTAGGAATTAATGAGCATTATGTATTATGTTGTATTAAAATATAAAAATAAATATTAGCAATTTAATATTATTATAAACTAACCCACATAATGCAGATTACAACCAATGTAACTTATTAGATATAATGTGTTAAACATAAGGCATTACTATCCGATGTCATACATTAATGCCTTATGTCTAATATCTTTCTTGATTCCTGTTGCAATCAAAATTAGTCCACTGGCAAGCAGTTAAATGAGTCCTCTGATATGTCTAAGGTACCCTTGTCTTTGGCATCTTGTACCAACAATCTTCAAAGTTCAGGTTGTTAGGTGACAGACTCTAATTAAGGCATTTTTTTTGACACAAGAAGATCCATCACTGGCTATGTTTATGCGATGAAATTAAGAGCTATTTCATGGCAAAGTAAGCTCCAGCATATAGCTTCCTTGTCTTCCATTCAAGTAGAGTACTATAGCATATAGCACACTGTGAGACTGTATGGATGTAATTGCTACTCTATGACTTAGAGCTGTGTCCAATTACATCAACTATACTGTACTTCAATAATCAGAGTGTTTTGAAGTTGGTGAAGAACTCAATTTATTAGGTAAGGACCAAACACATTGAGGTTCATCAATGATCATCACTATATTTAACAACTTGTTGATAGTAAACATGTTTGTTTTCATTCTTGTGCTACATGATTAGATTGCCAATAAAATGAATAAACCACTTGGGGCTGAGAATTTTGAGACAAGCCCAGGGTTGTCTGCAATTTAGTCATTAAGGGTTATCAGCTGTAATGTTTAAACTTAAGGATTAATTTATGACATAGGATATTTATTTGTATAATGTTGTAATGACACATAAATTAATGCTGTCTAATACCATAATTAAGAAACTGTAATGACCCCTTTTCAGTGGAGGTCCTAAAACCTGGATCTTATATTCAAAACATTTCTCAAAGAGACATTAGAAGTGTTTAAGGTTCAATAAGTATCTATTAAAATCGAAGAAGATATAGTATTCTATTCTCATCAAAGGATTGTTCATTTCCTTCTTAATACTTCTCTATAAATAATTCTTCTATAATCTATTTTATAATTATATTAGGGTAGCTGTTAATATCTGATGGATTCCATTATATCGTTTGGCAATGGTTAGTGAATTGAGTCATCATTGTTTATAAGGTTCAATAATTGTTGTAAACATTATTATGGAATCGTTGTAAATACTATATTACAAAATATATATATATATATATATATATGTGCACCTATAAATATTAACATATATGTATATATACGCAGGAGCGCCTATAAGTAATCTATAGGCCAGGGTTTGATAGACCCTCCACAAAGTCATAAATAATAAGCATGACAGAGTAAAGCAGCAATAGCCAAATATATATCAAATAACTTTGTAATTCCCATACCTTAGCCGACAAAACCCATCAAGGTATTTTCCTATCAATGACTCATTAATCCGCTTTAGAACGTATTTAATTATCCATCACCTTATTCCTTCATCGAGTCCTATCGAGTCCTAGAATATCCACTTTGGCTCCTTTAGCAGGGACGACATTAGAATGGCAGAGTATATGCCCCGAGATATCTTTCTTCAATTCACGGATGACTCCATACTTCAGATATCGAAGGTAAATGAGTATGAACTATGGTTCAAGCTTCCATCTCCAGACTCGTCAATTAGAGCAATACGATGCATTCGTCCAAGAATAAATAATAATAGAATGGCCACCTTGTCTGTGTCGTCCCAGGTAGCTCCAAGAGTATAATAGCCATTAAAGCACGATTTATTGATCCTCTAAAGTCAGCGATTTGATTTCACTGAAGAAACGGTGGTGGAGAATATGCCGATATCGATTTTGACAACCATGAGGATGTTCACCTATCTCACCCCACCTAATCCTTCCTTTTACCGCCCATTGGTTACCTATTCCTCCATTAAATAGATACCTCCTGTTAGCACGCATTGGAAAGTGATTTCATGATATCGCTAGAGGTTTAGGAGTAATATTTGCCATGGCGCAATTCAATATTAAATCCTCTGTTATGATATATTAATTGCTCTCAAACAAGGTTATTCAATGCTGATCGGCCATCTTCAAGCCTATATCTTACACTAGCGTCCCTTGGTGATACGAGCTCTTACTGAAGTCTTGAGCCTATTCAACCCTCGTACTGCATCCTTGGCCTTCTTCACCTGCTCCCCCTCAGTGCCGTTGGTTAAAGCTTTTCTTATATGCGTCGAAGGATCACTTAAATGAATCACGACTTTTCATTTGCATATTCTTATTTTAATCAATGAAGGATAATATTTAGTTCAATCTATTAGCTATGATGTTATATAAATGTATTATTATTATTATTTTACATATTTATAATATTGACTTATAGGAAGTATTTAATAATTTGTCCAATATAATATTATTTTATATTTATATTTTATATACATATACTAATAATATTTTATGATAATATTATATCGGAATATTCATAATATTATCGTCTTGGACAATTTATGCAATATCAAATGATTAAGTGCTTTCTAAATATCCTAGTTTCAGGGAATGATTATTATTGTATTTAAATTGTAATTCCTCATTTGATGTTATGATGATCATAATCATAATCATAATCTTATATTATAATATTATACTTAAATTTATTATCTTTGATAATTGAAAATGTTTCCAATATGTATCTTGTATATCTTATTATTATTATTTTTAATATTTCCATTTCAGGGACATGACAGAAACTTACACAATACTCCATAAATAAGTCTGCACACACATTCCAGTGTGCACATTTCCCCCATTGCCTACTTCTTACAATATACACTCTCTTGCTATACAAATGTTAGTGCTTGAAATAATGAGGACAGTAAATGATTCCTCAAGCATTGAGCCTGGGCATTCAACTAAGACTTGGTTGACATACATTCATGGATTTGACACTGGACTTCAATCATTCAAACACAGATATTCTTGTGGCAATGATCTGATTTGTTTTCAGCCTTTGAACAACCATATGAATCCCTCCACAGCTCCCCTGTGGGTTAGACATTTTAAAAACTGACTGCCCTGGAAATTGAATAGGGGGGGTGTTCTGCTTGTTGATGATATTAGCAGCATCGGGCTGCTTCTTCCAGATCTGATTGAGGCAATTCAAATATAGCCAACGGCTATTTGAATTGTATTTATGATATTCGATATCTTGGCCGACTTGAGACAAATGAAGATACACGTCTTTTCATTAAATAATGCTTAATTATTATTGGCCACGTCCTTTTGTTAAACATCAGATTACATTTGTTATTGGCCCAATTATGAAGAGGAACGATTTATCAAGGAAGTCGATCTCTTGTGGAGTGACAATTTCTCTAAAAGGCACGAGTTCTTATGTGGCCGACTTATCTCTTATTGGATGTGTCTCTATGAAAGGATGTCTTTCTCTATGTTGGCCGACTTGTATTGAAGGGTGGCGTCTCCTCATATTGTATATATATTGGTTGGTCCTCTCTGTAAATTTTAGGTGAACAGATTAAATGCACAGAAAATAATTCAAAATCAGACAAAATAACACAGCAGATACCCTAGGAAAACCCTCCTCTTGAGGGAGAAAAACCCAGCAACAAAGATCTCTCCTTTATTTATAATATCAGTGACAACATTTCACTTTACAATGAGGTCTAACACAAGACCAATATGCAGCACCTGGCAATATGCAATAACAGATAACAACCTGCCAATTCGCACCTGGCAAATATCCGTAATTGACTGAATACAGATCTGGCAATATCTTGCTATAAGGAATTCGCACTAGCATGATACTTTGCACTGGATGATCTTCAATCTGTATGATCTCCACACTGTATGATGTTCGCACTGTGTAATGTATTCGCACTGCATATGTTCGCACTGTATCTTGTATTCGCACTTGATTAATATATTCGCACTTGATGATATTGAACTTATGTGAATAACCGAACTGATATTGGATGATTACAATGGACGAATCAATGTGTATATATACAAATGAATGGGAGAGACACATCTCTTCAAATCCTTCATGTCGGCCTTCAAGAAATCGCGACTCTTCATAAATGGAAGTCGGCCTCAATTAATAAACAAATATTAAATGTCTTCTAATAAAAGATTTGATTATCAAGATGAATTCGTATCTTCTCATGTCGGCCATAGACAAAATATAAAATGAAGTTAATACAAAAAACAACGAATATAAATTAAATAGCCAACGGGCTATCATTTAATTTATGTTTCCTCAATAGGGCTGAGCTGGAAGGAACGACTGAAGCTGCAATATCATTAACACTCCCTCTCAGCTAGGGAGAGAACTTCCAGCTGCACAATACGAATCATCTCAATATGAGGTCCATCAGCCATCATTGCCTGCAATCAGATATAAAGAGAAGGATATCACCTCAACGTGATATTAGATATCGTCTCGATATCAACCATCAAATGGTGAGTACAAGTGTTCATCACTTGCGTGATGTTGTCACCTCAACGTGACTTTCACCATGGCTCTCCCAGAGGGTGAAACACAAGTACAAGAAGATCATCACGGACTCTCTCACGTAATGTTGTCATGGAGTCACACACATGACATCCACCATGACTTAGCTCAGAGGGTGGAAACAAGGGCTTTCACCTCAAATTCTTCTGTCACAGAAGAAAATGCAATGGTAAGTACAAGTGTTCATCACTTGCGTGATGTTGTCACCTCAACGTGACTTTCACCATGACTGTCTCAGAGGGTGAAACACAAGTACAACATATGTCATGGAGTCTCACACATGACATCCACCATGACTCAGCTTAGAGGGTGGAAACAAGGGCTTTCACCTCAAATTCTTCCGTCACAGAAGAAAATGCATTAACAAGGCTCACTGATATTGAGACTCATACTCAGTCAAGGTTAGATTCTCCACCATACCAAGCTTATCTCGGAAGTATACAAACTTTATCCTGGCGAGAGGCTTGGTGAGAATATCTGCCGTCTGCTCATCGGTGCTAATGTACCTCAACTGTACAGCCTTCCGCAGTACCGTATCTCTGATATAGTGGTACTTGATCTCAACATGCTTGGATCTGTCATGAAACACAGGATTGATAGAAAGCTTCA